>SSNS01000006.1:678440-783172 GCA_006937985.1 Aphyosemion australe | reverse complement strand
AGGTCCTGCCCCAAGTGGAGGAGTTTAAGTATCTCGGGGTCTTGTTCACGAGTGAGGGAAGGGTGGAGCGTGAGATCGACAGGCGGATTGGTGCTGCGTCTGCAGTGATGGGGGCATTGTACCGGTCTGTCGTGGTGAAGAGAGAGCTGAGTCGAAAGGCGAAGCTCTCAATTTACCGGTCGATCTACGTTCCTACCCTCACCTATGGTCACGAGCTTTGGGTAGTGACCGAAAGAACGAGATCGCGGATACAAGCGGCCGAAATGAGTTTTCTTCGCAGGGTGGCTGGGCTCTCCCTTAGAGATAGGGTGAGGAGCTCGGTCATCCGGGAGGGGCTCGGAGTAGACCCGCTGCTCCTCCACATCGAGGGGAGCCAGTTGAGGTGGCTCGGGCATCTGATTAGGATGCCTCCTGGACGCCTCCCTGGTGAGGTTTTCCGGGCACGTCCAACCGGGAGGAGACCCAAAGGAAGACCCAGGACACGCTGGAGAGATTATGTCTCTCGGCTGGCCTGGGAACGCCTTGGGATTCCCCCGGAGGAGCTGGCCAAAGTGGCTGGGGAGAGGGAGGTCTGGGCTTCCCTCCTTAAGCTGCTGCCCCCGCGACCCGACTCCGGATAAGCGGGAGAAAATGGATGGATGGAAAAATACCAAAGATCCTCCCAAACCTGTGATTTTCCAGCCTGTTAAATCTCTAGAAGAGCCTTTTGCTCCTGTGTGCTGGTAGTTTCTGTCACTCGGTTGGTTGTTCTCTTTCTGCTGCGGCACATTTCAGCTTTAGAAATGTTCTGATGATTTTTAGGTCAGGACACACGGTCGGCATCTTTTAAACACTTTTTTTCATCCACTCCTTGGTGCTGTGGGGTATTTTTTCTTTCTTTTTAAGGTTTTTGTTGTTGGGTTGTCACACCAGCAGACTTGAAGCCTTCACCTTATCCCACAATAAAAAGCACCGTTTTCTTTGTGCTGCCTTGAAAATGTTTGATTTTGAATCTTCTTTCAAATCTTCAGCACCAAGGACGGGTTTAAAGAATCACACCTTAAGTTTTATCACTGTTTCACTCTTTCATTACTGGTGGCTTTTGTTTATGTTTGAGGTGAAGGTTTTTATTTAAGATAGGATGGAATCATCACAGGTGGTTTCTAGATGAAGGACAAAACGAGTCAATTATTCTTAAACTATAAAATACACTAAATGAAACATGAAGGCAATGAAGCCAAAAGGGTAGAACGTGCTTTTTACACCAAAGCAGAAACACATTTATCTAAAAATGTGGACTTTCAAAAAGCAAGATCACCAATAAAAGCGAGTAAAACACCAGAGATTTGCTCAATATCTGTTGGGATGGTTTTGAATGCTGAGTTCAGTGAACTTTGAGCTTCAGTTGTAGATTCAGATCCAATGATTAGTTTTTTAAAGTCTCATAAAAACAGCGATGCATGAGATCATTTGGAAGCAGACAGACAGGGTTGACTCCAACAAGTAATGACAAAATTTGAATAAAAGTTCAGATAACACTCAAATCTATACTCTCACCCCCTTCTACACAAAACTGTAGGTCAATATTGTTAAAAGTGACCAATTTGCAGCCCTTTTTTTGTGATTTGTCTATTTTGATCAGTAGTGGCAGCCATCTTGAATGGGGTTGACTAATTAAAGGCATACTATGCAACTTTTTCATATTTTTTTAAATCATTTTCTTGAGCCAGTTTGTGCTAAAATGACCCTTTACATGGTTAATGACATGTTACTCAGACCCCCACCGCCCGCTGTAGCCAGAATACCACACTTGCAACTTCAGAGTTGCGGTACGGTCCCTGTTGGACTTAGAAAGTGGAGCTGACATGCCTGGTGCTGCAGTCTGCTTCCAGCATGTTTCCTGCATGTTTTAGATCGTGAACACAGCTGATTTGTTTGATTTAGTGATGAACCGCTCCTGTAGACACTAATGAAGGCTGAGGAGACATTTCAGCAGTTAGGTTAAGGTGTTAAAAAGACGAACGCACAGCGAGGAGAAAAGTTTCACTTTTGCTAAAACCAAGTCAAAACTGCTAAGTGTTCCTTTAAAGTGGGCATACTCTCATTATTTTAATAAATTTGCTGTGGTCTCTAGTATGAATGAATGCCTTCATAGTCATTTTCTGTGGAAAGAAATCTCTGGTGCTCCTGTTTCAGGAAGTAGAAGTTAGTCAGAGGAGTGGTGGTGGTGGGAGGGGGTGGACTCTGCAGGAGCTGGAGTCTTACTCATTAATTTTCACGATATGCGAACGTCTCAACTCTAGCTGTGGCTACAATGTAGCTCATCACCACCAGCGTGTGAATGTGTGTGTGCACGGGTGAATGATTGGTTAACAGCATTGCGACTCTTACGCTGCCTCCATTCGCTCTTCTTTCATGGGTAAAAAATGCAACATTGATGTTTTTTTCTCCACAAATAACACAAACCTGACTGAGTTTCACCATTTTGTGGAGTTGCTAATGCTAACGGTTAGCTTCTCCCATTAGCCGTGTGACTTTTTTCTCAAATGAGCGTTTTCCTGTCTGTTTTCTTTCTGCGGCTAATGCAGGCGAAGGGGTGGAGACTATTTTCACGTTCAGCCTGCATGTGAAGCTCAGAGTGACCAATCATGACTCAAAACGAACAAGTCTTACACGTTTCTCAGTGAATCTCCGCGTTTAGGAAGTGGATAATAAAAATTCTGAATGCCTTAACTGTTAAATCTGCTCTGAAAATACTGGAATACATTTTAGTCATTTCATGGACTTTTGCTTTTATAGTGTAGTTTTTTAGTCTTCATTTTTTATGAAGGCCATTTTTCTTCAACGTCATAAAAAGATGCTTCAAATGATTAGATGCTATTCCTGCTGCATTAATCATTGTCTGCTTTAGTGAAAGCTGGAGATGCTGAGAATTCCAGTAACAAGTCTTCCATTTTTTTATTTTGTTGTTTTATTCCAGTGAAAACTTCTTATTTTTGTGTTCAGCACACTTTGCTAAAATCTTAAAAATATTCATTTATGTGTATTTCTCCCTAAAAATTGGGGGGTGCCAATTATTCTGACCGGTAGTGTATTAAGTGAAACCACCACGGGATCCTTCGGCCAAACATCAAGCTGAATATCTTATTTTCCTCCAGAGTCCCAGTCAGTCTTTCTGCTGATGTCATGATTTTTCTGCAGTTTACGAGACAGCATTAGTATTTAAATTTGCTCTCCCTTCACCCTGTCTGCTTTACAAGCTGACAACCCACAGATGCATGCACGCACGCAGCCCATTTCTCAGTCTTTTGCTCTTAGCATCATGCATCTGGGACCCGTTTCAGCCTGACTAAAACTGATTAATTGTGGCTTTAATTCCGCAGAAAAAAACGACTCGGCATCTGCGTGTCCTGAAACGCGCTCCTTCCAGTCTCATCATGGAGGATGTGTGTTTTGGCAAAGTTAATGAATAAGTCATTAGGAGGTGACTATGATTGATGCTTCAGAAACAAATAAGCTAATATCAGCTGCTCCTGGAATCAGTGTGGAGACCAGACTGCAAACTGCAGGTGAAGCGTCTGCAGACGCTACACTGACTCCACCATATGTGCACTGGGTGGCTGCGTGACTCTTTTTTCTAGCATCTTAGGGAGATATGGGATGATGCAGCAACATCCAGTGACTTGTCACAGTCGTTTGGTTTTGCTTTGTAGAATATTAAGCGCTTGGATTTGACAGAAGTTATTGGTAGCACTTTAATAGCAGAGAAAAAAAATGTAGTTCCTTCTCTCGTCTCCCAGTTCCAAGCTGCAGCTCGTCCTGCTCACTCAGCTGGAGCTCGATTCCCCTCGGTGGAATAGCATCAGCAAACTGAGGTTCAAATTTGTTCGTTCAACAGACGGGACAACAAAGGTAGGAACAGAAAATCTGGAGCATGTATATTAGGAGCTTTTATGAGGGGAGACGAGCAGCTACTGTGTGCTCCAGATTTTATTTTTACCGATTCAAAGTTCTATAAAGTGTATTTGTTTCTGACAGCAGGGAGAAAAAAATCTCAGAAAAGCGTTTAAAGAAATGACAAGTTTCAATCACTCCCTGAAACCATTAGAGGCAGACGTCTGCAGCTCTTAAAGCCACAGCGTTAAAGAAAAGGATTTTTTATTTTTTATTTTTTTTGGTTACATTTTGCGTCACCGAACTGCAAAACCACCAAACGCAGCGAAAAACAGAGAAACTGAATAATGAGGAGACGGAAGTCGTGTGACAGCACATTTGTGCACGTTTAAAAAACCGCGTTTTCTACGCAGCGTCACTCTGCGTGATTTGCTGTTGCATTTGTCTTTTTAAAAGATGCTGTTGAGATTTAAAAGACCCAGTAGACTGTGGCGGGATATGAAAACCTTGAAACGTGTTTTACAGTAGTGCAAACTCAACATTTTGCCCTCCCCAGGCTATAATACATCCGTGAAAGGTAATAAGCTGCTCTAAAGACAAGAACTCATGCAGAGACAAGCTGTTGGAACGGCTCTAAGTTGCATTACCACCCGGCCTTTCAGCCAAATCGTTTTAAATGAATTACTGCTTTGTTAAACATAAACCCATAAAATTCTGACCAGGTTTCCTGAAGCGAGGCACACCAAGTCTCACACACTACCAGGGTAATGATGACTTTAAAGGTTGCTAGTTGAACTCCTGAATCCACTTTTTACCCAAAAGCACTCTCGTGTCCTTTGAAACGACTCACTTGACCCGCGAATGTTAATCCCAGCACACCATATGGTTGATCTGGACAACCTCCAGATGTAACTGTGTGGAGTTGGCCGAGTCGACACTTTCTGCAAATACTCAGAAAACAGATTGAGCAGGTAAAGGTTCATTCAGCTCTAAATAAAAAGAAACTCTCATGGTGGATGGATTTTTAATGATGGGTGATTTTCTTGAATTTTATTGAATTTGTTTGAATATTAGTAAAAAAAATGTGCAAATTTCTGGTGCAGAAGTTCTGACTGCACACAAATTTGGAATCTGTCATAAATGTGTCTTTGCGGGAAAATGATCTCCACTAAAGCCAATAATAAAATGCTTTTCATGCTGCTTGTTCAATCTAGATTGTAGAGCATGTGAAACGTTATTCAACCCCCCACCACCTACAATTACAAACTATAAACTTTGATCTTTTTTACCCATTTGGTCATGTAAAGTCCCATTAGTCGTCACACTGGTGACCCATCCCCCGGGGGAGCGGTGAGCTGCAGACACGGCCACGATCAGGAACGATTTGGTGGTTTAACCCCCAATCAAACCCCTTTATGCCGAGTGTCAAGTGGGGAGGCACTGGGTCCCATTTCTAAAGTCTTTAGTATGACCTGACCGTGGATTTGAACCCACAATCTCCCAGTCTCAGGGCGGACACTAATACCATGCTTTCATGCAAAGCAACATGCATGCATGTTTTTGGCCTTGTTTACTTCAAGCATTCTGCAGAAAAATTTGGAAGAAACTATAAATATTAAAGCAAAATACCCAATAATGTGTCTCCACTTTGCAGAGTTGCCTAAAATGTCTGAAAAAGCAACTTTTAAGACAGTGTGTTTGAGAAAACTGACAGAAAACTGCAGGCTAAACATGATAATAGTCTTCTACCCCTATTTCCTGCGTTAGCTGCCAATAGAAAAGAGATGTGGAAACTATCTGGTCAAGAAAAAGCCACACAGATCTGCATCACTTAGCATTCATGGACTCACCCATCTTGGCTCGCAATGGGGAAGCGTCCAAGATAGATCAGAGCACGTCTCTGCTAGTAGAAGCTAATTGTTAGCATTAGCAACTCCACATCACAGCAAAACTCCTCCAGGCTTGTGTTATTTGTGGAGATAAAACATCAGAGCAAACAGAGTCAGTGGTAGAGTCACGTTGCTGTTAGCCAATCAGAGACGAGATGTCCAAATATCAGGAACTAAAAATAAGTAAAAGTCCAAATACAGCGGTTTTCTGCCCCCCCCCCCTCCTTCGTCTAACATTTACTTCCTGAAACAGAACCGCCAGAGCTTTTTTTCCACAGAGATGAGCTCACAAGGTTTACACAGCAAATGAAGTTTTATGTTGTTCTCAGCGCCTTGGCCTCCTGTAACGGGTGTGGAAGGCGCTATATAAAAAAAAGTTGATTGATTGATTGAAATGAAGAAAAAAAACAAGTGATTGAGAGTTTTAATGAACAGATTGATGGATAAGTTTCACTGAAACGGATGCAGAAAAAAACAAATATGTCAAACTGGAAAACGTAACCAATAAATTAGATCCAGTTAAACTTTGGGCTGGGAAGACGTTCTTCATCAGCAGCTTCTTCAGTTAAGAGTCTCCATCTTGTATTGGTGTGATGAGTCTTCATCACCTGCCCAGTCTCCCAGGTTGCCACACCCCCTGCTGTCAGGGTCTTTACTTGAACCTGGAAATAATGAATTTAATTAAAGAAAAAAATATTTATATTCATTAGACGTTTTAAAGAAACAAAAAATAATCCCAACTTTTGTCACAAGAGACAGAGCTGGAAGAGAATCTGATCTTTTTAAACAGTTTTCTCACCACCAGGAGAAACGTGTCTCCTTGCTTTAGCTGCTGTCACGAGCTTCTTGGACTGTCGCTATTTAAAATGTTTTCCAACCACTTTTGCAGTTTTCCAGTATTTATTTTAACCTCTGAGGGCAGATTAGAGATGTCGCCTTGATAACTGTATACATCAGGTCATATAACTCCAGCTCAGCCTTGATCTCTTCCTTTATTCTCCTCAGATGAATAATCAGACCTCGATCGTATCTTTGGACTTAACATGTTATTTATTTTTCCGCCTCCCTTTTTCTCTTCTTAACAAGCCACCTTCACTCGAGTCCCAGTGCCACGGAAACCTTCTTTATGGGGCTCAAAGGGAATTATTCACAGTCTCCTCAGGGCTCTGACAAGGTCACGGGCGTTTTGTCTCCCCACTCTCTTGGCTTCTGTTCTGAACCATAATTGATTAGGTTAAGCAGCAAGAGAGGGAAGGTCACGCCTGCGGCGGGTGATCTGGAGCACTCAGCAGCACGCACGGCCACAGACACATGCTTTCCATCACCCAGGGACAACTGTGGCGCTGACAGCGGGAACCGCACTTTGAAATGTATCAGTTAACAATTAGGTTTGGCTGCAAGATCCTCTCAGACTGTCCCTCCTCCAACCTGAACCGCGTGCCAGTTTTTAGCAACTAATCTGAAAAGTGTTTTTATTTCCGGTGAAAGAACACACCATGATACAAAACGCAAATCTGGACCAGAACATCGTGGGACGGGTGAAGCCGAGCTCAATTTGTGCAGCTTGGGTGGCTCTGAATAAACCCGGCTTCATTAGTGGGCCTGGGATTGTTTGAGAAGAACAGAGAAAAGTCACCAATTTGACATAAGCAGCCTGGATGAGGGTACAGTAGAATCTGTGGGAAGATCTGGATGTTTCTCTCTCTCCCGTTTTTTATCCTCCTTTATCTCTTTGCATGGAAGCCAGTCAGCCGACGCTGCAAATCCAAACGCAGCAGCAGCTGGCCCAGGTTGATACCATTCAGACAAGAATATCAAAAACTGCCAATGCTCACAGTGTGAGCGAGCACAAAATAGAGGAATCCAGTGTTCGCATACAAAATGCATTCCCCCCCGTTGAAAAGACGTTGACATTTCTGCTCTCTGGTGGTGTTCCTGGAGAGATTCTGGAGATACTGGAGACAAGCGGGGAAGCGGTAAGATCTTGTTGAACATGAGGGGATAGCTGGAATGAAAAACACTGAGCACGGGGTTGCCTTTCATCCCAGTCCTATACGGCTTCCTTATTTATATGAAGCAGGAAGAGACACTAGCAGCTAGATGGATGATGGGCTCCGCGGTGGCTTTACATCCCACTCCGAACAGGAAAGAGAATCAGCTGTTGGGAATGCATCCACTGACTTTATTTATAGAGTTTCATACTGTACATGTTTTATTCCACTTCAGATGCAACTCACAGCTGCAAATTGCAAGACGGGAAAAAGGCTGTTTGCAAAAAGTCCAAGTGGCATCCCCTTCCGTACGTCCTGAAACACACATGCTGTGCTTCAGTTTAAATGACAAATAATTATTTGTCTGAGTGACATTTCATGAACCCTGTAAAGGGTCATTTAGCACAAACTGGCTCAAGAACATGATTTAAAAATATAAAAAAGTTGCTTAGTATGGCTTTAACAAAGAGATCCTTTCTTTATTAATGCTTAACAATGCACTAAGTAACATTAATTACAAGATCCTTACTATAAAGTGTCACCAATAAATCTGTAAAAACATATTCAAAAGTTTCTATTACAAGATTCCATAAAAACCAGTAAAACCTGTTATAAAAGACGATAAAACGGTTAAGAAACGCTGCTGACTGTGTTGTGTGTGTTTTGACTATGTCATAATTGAAGTAATTGAAGACTTATTCGCTTGTAAAAATTCATAATTTAAATGACTACAAATCAGATGACGCATAAATGACGTCGCAGCAGAATCTCTTCTCCCCAGCGTTGTTTGGTCATGAACGTCACCCTTTATTTCCTATTTAAACCTGCAGGGACTTAGAGCAGAGCTTATCAATGATTTCTGTCCATTTCTTAAAGAAGAAAATTTCAAAATTTTAATATAACACCTGCTCAAACTCAACATTCATGGACTCACCCATCTTGACTCACGACGGGGAAGGCTGTTGTTGGTTTAGCGTCCAGGAAACAGCAGAGAACGTCTCGACTAGTAGAAGCTAACCGTTAGCATTAGCAACTCCACCACACAGCAGAACTCCAGACTTGTGTTATTTGTGAAGATAAAACATCAATGTTGCAGAGCAGAGTCAGTGGTAGAGTCGTGTTGCTGTTAGCCAATCAGAGACAGAATATTCCAAATCCTGCCGTCTGAAGCTATTTTCTCCTCTGGCTGAATTCTCTGTGCTGAAACAGGTGCACCAGAGCTTTTTTTCCCCAGAGTAAGACTTACAAGGCATTCATTCCTAATAGAGACCACTGCAAATAAATAAATAGATGTAAACTAATGTAAGAAGAGTGAGATATGACCCTGTTCTTGTTATTCACTCACACTGAGTTCAAATTCAAATAAAAACTTATGCATTTAACATTTCTAGCACCCAGAACCCAACCAGAACTAGACGTTTAGAAATGATGGTGGCTGTTCTGATCCTGCGTGTCGGTCAGCGACTACCACACCTCCTGCTTGTTCCCTTTTCCTCTCTGACATGTGGATCTGAAAGCGTGCACAGGACCAGCCAAAAGCAGGACTTCAGCTTAATTTGAGGATTGATGGGGCAACCTTTTTATGGTGCTATGCTTCTCTGCATCCCCACTTAATCAGCAGTGGCAGTACATGCATCTGTGGGTGATGCATGGGCTTAATTGTCTGAGCTGGCCTCGGGACATTCCTGGTGGAGCTTGTTTTTTACCAGCCGAATTTTAAAAAATATATACTGGAGGGAAAAAACCTGAGAATGTTTCAGCAGACTCGGTTTACACTTTGGTTTATTCAGCCTGCTATTTTTATCAAATACAACCTAAAATCAGCACGAAAAGGTCAGAATTTCAAATCTTACCACATTAGGACTCAAAAAAGAGAGAGAAATCAAAACGGACGCGATTCTGATTAAACTGCAAGAATTTCCAACTTTTGATCCATTTGAATTATTAATTGCTCATCCATCTGAACGCAGCTGCTCTTTTTCATTTTGTCTGGCCGACCAAAGATCAGAGTGACTCTCTGAGTGAAGATATATGAAATGCAGACCTAACAGCTGCATGTGAATGAGCAGCAGGGCTCTGTTATCCCTATGCAGAGTGCAGCTTGCAGAGAGGCAGGCCAGAGCGATGATGAGTCCATCCCTTGCGAATAAATTGGGGTTGACTTTGTGAGGGCCTTGAAGGAAGGGAAAAGGAATAGAATGAGAATGTGCTGTTGCTGTGCGGCAGGATTATATTCACGGAAGATGAGGGCCAATGCTAAGTGGAGGTGGTTGTGAAGCTTCGTGAAACTCCTGTGCAGGTGAAAAGCAGATGACCCCAGCCTTCAGCGCTGCTGTAAAAATGAAAAGAGACATTTTGATTTCCTTTTCTGTTTTGGGATGCAAAACAGATTCTTGACAAAAGAAATAAGTCAAAAAATAGCCTGTAGCCTAGCGCTGGAACATTCCTGGAGACAATTATTTCCTTTTTTTCCTCCAGGAGCACATCTCTAAAGGCTGTGTCATCTCCCCTCCGTAAGAAACAAAGCCTGATTTGAATATTCATAACAGCACTTTCCCCAGACCTTGGTGTTTGAACGCATTAATGAAACAAACATGTTTTTTTAAACAAATGCAGCAAGTAACAATGCAATAAAAGTGTACGGCTTTCTGATGGGGGTCATTAAATTTTAGAGAATAATAAATCCTTTTAGAGAAGCAGCGTTCTATACGCGGCGATGAAGTTGAGCAATTAAATTCGTTGGACTTCCCGCTGTGAGAAATGGTGCTAATTAGCATCAGGCTGCTTCAGCATGATGAGACGAGCTAGCATCACACAGGTGCAATTGTCAGTGTTTTGTTGAATAATGAGGGAGCTGACACTAACTTGTTTCAAGGGCTTGTTAAGATCTGTGCAGGAGACTCAAAGTTGCTCTTTGAAAGGCCTCGTGTGCAAATGAGTGTAAAACCTACTGCTGTACGTCGCCGGGAGCAAGCTTGTCTACAAGTAGCCAACAATTAACAAGAAGGAGCAAAGAAATGACAGATAATAAGGTCAGTGTGTCTGGTTTATTGTTTTATACAAGAGTTAATATCTAGGGAGTAATAATAACTTAACAGTGGAACATCTGCCGTACGAGGTCCCCATGTACCTCAAGGTTGACAGATATCTGCAGGAGGTCGGCTTTGTGGCAACGCTCCGGAGACTCACGGGATGGGGCCTACACTAAATTGAGCCATGGTCAAGTACAGCACAAGTTCATCTAAAACCAACAAACAACCACTAAGAAGTTAAAACTCGTCCAAACGTTTTTATCATAGGCTTAACTGCTGAAAAAGGGAATGACAAATGAGAATAAGTCAGTTTAATCCCGGACGAGCCCCCATTTATGCTACTCTGTTGGCTCAAGTAGGAGGGCAAAGAGGAGGTAACATAAAAGGATGAGTAGATGATTTAAAGGAACACTAGTTCGTTTTGCCTCAGCAGCCCAAATGGAGACAGCCATAACATGTGTGTTATGGTTTTACTGCCCACCACGAAAAATAAAAATAAAAGAACTTAATGAAAGTGGGCAACATTGTTTCTACCACTCTGCAGTGTTAGTAAAACGCTCATAATTTTAATGAAGTTCTCTACAATCAATAATTGCACCGTTTGATCTTAGGTCCCAAACTTTTTATAACATGCACCCCCTTGGCGTACGCTAAAGTCTACAACAGGGGTATTCAATCCTGGTCGTCAAGGGCCACCATCCTGCATGTTTTAGTTGTTTCCCTGCACCAACACACCTGATTCAATGGTTAAATTACCAGTTCAATGTATCACTGTTAATTACTTAATTATTAAAATCAGGTGTGTTGAAGCAGAAAAACATCTAAAATATGCAGGAGGGGACCCTTGTGGACCACGATTGGACACCATTGGTCTACATTGTTATAATAGACATAAAAATAGTAGAATAACTGAGCTGTAGGGGTTAAATTAAAAGAGGTAACTTACAAACATCACTATCAATTTGCTTGGAAAAACAATTATTCTGCATGTTTTTACCCAGTGTTTCACTGGAAATGACCATAAGCATGGACAAGTGCATATCTACTGAATCAAACAAAGCACCTGTATCAGGATGTTGCAGCTTTGCTGGTATAGGAAGGTGAAAAACATTTTTCAGGTGTCAAACAAGTCATCTAACTAATGTCAAATACTCCAGCGGTGCTTACAAAGCCCTGAATGTACGCTATAGAGTCCATTAGAGACCCAGAGGTTATTCATGGCGTGGGTGTTACACTGCTGCCGTTCATTTCTGCCAGATAAAGTATTCATACAAACTGAATTAACGCAGGATTTAAAAGAACACACACTAATGCAACAGCTGTGTGTGGATGTCATCTCATGTGCACACACACACACACAGATTTTGATATCCAGGTGGGATTCGAAGCGGACATTGTAACTAGTGTGCCTGCCATTTCTCCTGCACAGCAGCAGACACCTACACGCCCACACACCTTGGTTTAATGCTTTTTTTAAGGTCCCTCTAAATCTGACAGCAGGGCTGCCGTATCATAGATACAAACACAGCTGTGTCACTTCTCAAAATTTCCTTGAGAAGGAATGTGGTTTTATCTGATTTTAATCACTTCATCTACAAATCCTAAAAGCTTCAGTTTGAGTCGTTTGAAATAGACTGCCATAAAATCCCCGTATATATATTTAAAGGTATAACTGCAGGTCACCTCTTACAGAATACACACTACCTTGTCTTTGTGCTAGCTAACTATGTGCTTTAAGGTCAACTTTATTCATATTTTTAATACATTTGCAGTGGTTATAGGAATGAATGCATCGTAAGTCAACCTGTTTGAGGACGTAGAAGTCAGCTGGAGGAGAAAGTAGCTTCAGACGGCAGGATTTGGAGTCTTATTTCCTGATATTTGGACATCTTGCCTCTGATTGGCTAAGAGCAACGCAACTCTACCACTGACTCTGTTTGCTTTTCAATGTTGATGATTTATCTCCACAAATAACACAAGCCTGGAGGAGTTCTGCTGTGTGGTGGAGTTGCTAATGCTAACGGTTAGCTTCTACTAGCCAAAACTGCTGTTTCCTGGACGCTAAAACAACAACAGCCTTCCCCATCATGGTCCTGAGCCAAGATGGTTGAGTCCATGAATGTTCAGTGACAGCATGACGTTTTTCTATGTATTTTCTATCAGAAGCTAATGCAGGAAATACCCAGCCAGCACACATAGGTGGGCCCCATATGGGATCTATATGGGCAAACCATATGGGTCCCAACAGGGTTTGTCCGCGGCATCCACGGTGGCCCCATGGGGGTTTGCGCTGAAAAATTTTTGCCCACATAGATTTTAACGAACCCTACATGGGTTTTCAGAGGGTTTGACTCAAACACTGAGTGGGGGTCACCTTGAAAACCGTGGACAAACCCTATTGGGACCCATATGGCTTGCCCATGTAGATCCCATATGGGGCCCACCTATGTGTGCTGGCTGGGTAGGGGTAGAAGACTATTTTCACCTTCAGATGTGACAGATGTTCTTCAGATGGTCCGAAAACCTCCCAATAAGCTTTTCCCTCCATTTGAATCAAATTGAACGTGTTTCCAGAAAACAATTGCCTACTTAATGTTTTCAGAAACTCTGCTAGACCACACCTTTCAGATTCACTCGGGTGGTTCAAACTCAGTTTCTTTTAGTTTTTGTTGAGCTACCTGGTTAATTTTACAAGCCCCCATGCTGGTGAGTCCAGCTGGGCAAAGTGCTGGCAGTCTTGGAAGCTCAGTGGTCTACTGGGGGGGTTATCCACAGATCACTGACCAGGAATTCCATTATTAATTGGAAATCAGGGAAAAGCTTGTACCTTTAGTGGCTCTACCAGGTAGAAGTAAAGACATCACACACACACACACACACACACACACACACGTATTTTCAGGATCACCAACTGAATAATTGAGAGAATGACCAGCGTTGGGGTTGTGTTAGATTCAGTTTGTTACTTCCTGTGAAATGGGTTAGCCACATCTTTGCCCCTGGCTTTTCATGTTGTTCACTCAAGCTGACCAAAGTAAATGTTTCTACATTTGGAAGTACTTTAGGTGTGGTATTTCCACAAGGAGTGCAGTTTAAAAGATTTGTTTGACACGTTTAATGGCGATCTGGGCTCAAATCGAGCCTTTTTCACGCAACACAATGAATTAGTGCTACAAACAACACAGTGAGGACTTGGGTAAAATATAACCTTTCAAACTTTTTTCAACTAACTAACAAGGTGGCACATGGCTCCTTTGGAAAAAAAAAGCAGATCAGGTTTGGGAGAAAGGAAAGCAAAAATAATCGAGTTGCTCAATGTTACTCACCTGGTCCAAGACCAAAAGTCTGCTCTGCCACAGATTGATTGCTTCTTCAGTCTGCAGGCAGACTTCTCTCCAAACCACCACCGTGGTCTGGCCTTGAAGTTGTGCTCTGCATTCACCAAACAGCCCTGGGCCATCTCATCTGCACACAGAAAAATAATTGTACTAACATCTGTATGGACAGAAAACACAGAGTGTAAGTTGTGTGTGTGTGTGTGTGTGTGTGTGTGTGTGTGTGTGTGTGTGTGTGTGTGTGTGTGTGTGTGTGACCGCCGAGGTGAGAAGCACCTAACCAACCTGCTGAATTGCTGCCATGGCTCACAGCAAAGGTGACATCCTGACATGTCACACACTCACTGTGCAGACAGAAACAGAAATGTTCGTCCTCATTTCTGTCTAAGAGGAACGCGTCAACACTCGCTGTCTCCTGGACTCCAACGGGGTCTGATTTATGTGGCTGACCTGGTTAAATGAGGGGCTCTCACTTTTTGAGAGAGCGTGAAGAATTGACGTCCTTTACTTCATTTTTTTTTTATTGCCTGCCACCAAAATATGGAAAATCAGGAATGTTTTGCCTTGTGTGTGTTTTCTGTTTGTGGTGGAAACGAAGGGCTTCTGAATAGTGAAACTTTAAGAAAACAAACAACATGTCTGCCTATAACTCACAAAGTTTTGGGAATCCAATTCGAGATAGCCACCATATCCGACTGACGTTAGCCAACACAAAAACGCTCATTTTAATAGATTTTAAAGGTGTGGTTCACTGAAAAATCATTTTTTAATGATTATTTCTGATTCTAATGGGTCATTCTGAGTTTTTCATGCAGGCTGAACATGAAAATAGTCTCCTACACCTATCTGCTGCATTAGCTTCTGATAGAAAATAGACGGTGAAACTCTAGGATTAGAAAATCCTGACAGATCTACGTCACACTGTCACTTAACATTCATGGACTCACCCATCTTGGCTGTTGTTGGTTTAGCGTCCAGGAAACAGCAGAGAACGTCATGACTAGTTTAAGCTAACCATTAGCATTAGCAACTCCACCACACAGCAGAACTCCTTCAGGCTTGTGGAGATAAAACATCAACGTTGCAAAGTAAACGGCGTCAGTGTTAGAGTCGTGTTGCTGTTAGCCAATCAGAGGCGAGATGTCAGAATATCAGGAAGCTCAGCTCTGATGTGGCTCGCTTCTATACCCTGAAACAGGCGCACCGGAGCTTTGTTTCTTTGTTTCTCCAGAGTAACCCCTCACGTTAACACCAGTTATGCAATAAAACACAGAAGTCTCTATTCTAGGTTCAGCGAGGAGTTTGAAGTGTATTTATCCGTGCTAACGGTTGGACCTCCACCCCAAATAACACACTTGACAAAAGACTGATAATAATGAGAAAATGTATTGAATCTGGCAGATTGACTCAACAGTTAACTAGTAAATGTCCATCAGGTCTTTCCTTTGGTGCATGAGTTATTTAAACAAAATAAGAAAGCAAAATTTCCTCTCAGTGTCCAAAAATGTTTCAAATAAAAAAGGATGGAAGATGAGTGCACTCAAGCCCTACCGTCCTCTCAAGCAAGAATGCCCAAAAGGGGGAAGAAGTGGTCCAGGATGCAGATGATCCAGTCTCATAGGAAACCAACGGCAGCAGGTAATAACAGGTGAGTACTCACTCTCCAGCACAGATGTACGGGACTATCACTTCTCAAGTCTCTATAATTCACGTGTTCCAGAGAGCTCGGCATGTAATATTAAAGAAATGCAAACTGACTCTAATAAAAATAAAAAAAGGAAACTATTTTGCAGACTGTGGGCAAAAAATGTTCAAATTAAATGATATCAAAGTGACCCTGTTAACCCCTTCTCCCAAGTGTTGCGTCATCCAGTGACTTTCATAGATGATGAAACAAATCTTTATTAATAATTCTGTCTTTTGTGAATTCTTTGCGCCAAAATTCCTCAAAAATGACAAGACTCCGTTTTTATTTTTTAAAAATAGACCAATATTAACTAAAAGCTAATTAGTTGAGGAAAAATCTTTTGTTAATGAATTTGGAATGACATATCTCCTTAATGAGATCACGACAGGAGGTCTTTGTGCACGATTATCTGGTTTTGCCATATTTCAGAGCCTCGCGCCTTGTGAGTAATCCTGTCGTGGTGCGGCGTCTCTGGGTGTAGGAGTGTGACTGCAAAGCAGGGAGGAGGGAAAAAGAGGGTTTGAGGGGGATGCCAGGGGTCTGAGTGGAGCACACAGCTTGTTACCCAGACGCGAGGATGAGTGGCTGGTTTCATGGTGAGGAAGACAAGCTCCCTACAGGGGAGTGATGGTGGTGTGCAGACGGACAGCATGATAAATGAGGGAGGAAAGTTACAGGAGGCTATAAATCAATACCCCCTCTCCTCCTCTCTCCTTTAAGGTTGATACTCCCCTACATGTCTTCTTGTCCTGTCTCACTTTAAAAGATGATGGAGGAACACCCTGAATTAACTCAGTGGCTCAGTCTCTGTTGTCATTTTCTCCTTGAAGTTAGGGGAAGTGGAAAAGAAAACAAATGTGAACGAAAATGATAAAAAGAAGAAACGGATATGTGAAAAAGTTTGATGTGTGATGGAAGCGTTTGCTTAAATTGCATCCGGCTTGGCATGACATAAGTCATCAGCTATTTCTGAGCCGATGCACAGTTAACCCCTGCATCTTCCCAGATATGCTCAGAGATGAAAGCAATTTATAAGAAGCATCCCTCTTCATTTTCATCTTGCGGACGTTCGCTGCAGTTGTTCCTCTTCAAAGTTTCAATCCAGAACAACGATTATTTATTATGAATCACAGGGACAGCCCTCGGCGCTGTCCTGCTTTCATCCATCTGTGAATTCTGATTGTTTAGAAGATTTATGGAATTCTTTGTTGTTTTTTTTCCAGTAAATTATTTTTATTATAAAAGAAATTATAGAACATTTTAAAGAGACACTTTGCAACTTTTTTATATTTTGAAATCATTTTCTTGAGCCCTTTAGGGTGAATGAAAGGCCACCCAGCCCCTGTCGCCCCCTGTGGCCAGAATACTCCACTTGCAACTTCCCAGTTGCCGGTCCGATCTGTTGGCTCTGCAGTCTGCTTCCAGCATGTTTCCTGCATGTTTTAGATCATGAACACAGCTGATTTGTTTGATTTAGTGATGAACCGCTCCTGTAGACACTAATGAAGGCTGAAGAGACATTTCAGCAGTTAGATTAAGGTGTTAAAAAGACGAACGCACAGTGAGGAGATAAGTTTCACTTTCGCTTTTGCCAATGAACACTAGGGGGTGCTAAAAACAAGACAAAACTGACTAGTGTCCCTTTAAATGGAATTTGTGGTAACACTTTACAATAAGGGTCCCTTTATTGACATCAATAATGTATTATTAAGCATTAAAGGGGACCTAGAATGTAAACCAACATTTTCCTTGTTGTTGAATAAGACAGCTTGGGTGGTCAACAGTAGCATGCCAAAAAGTCAAAGCCGTGTGTGACCTACATTTTATGTAAATTAGAAAGTTGAAAAAGGCGAGAGGAAACCTGTTCTGAGAAAACCTTCCTTAACACGTCATAAGGGGGAGCCACGCCTCCTCAAACCTGCATGTGTCTGAGGCCTTCTGGGGAAACCAACCAATCGGCATGTCCTGGCCGAGTGGGAGGGGTCAACAGCTCTTTTCACTGAAGGCCTGAGTAAGGGGGTTTAGAATGGCCTGTATCAGGGCTCCTAGGACAGATGAAAGCCAAAAAAATGTTCTTATGCTTTTTGGTGGCTCAAAGCTCTGTTTAGATTGTTGATTAATTGCATTCTAGGACACCTTTAAATTATCAACTCCAGAAAAGTTGGTTTTTGACACTAAATCAGAGTTAAAGTACCCACACTCCAAAAAGAGTTACATTAACCCTTACTGGTCCCATTTAGACACTTTAAGAGTGTTGAAATCAACTCTGACAGTGTTGATTTGCTGAATTGTTTGTGTAATTTACATAAAAAGTAGGTCACACACAGCTTTGACTTTATGGCATGCTACTTTTGACCACCCAAGCTGTCTTTATTCAACAACAAGGAAACTGTTGGTTTACATTCTAGGTTCTCTTTAATGCTATTAATAAAGTAACGTTAATAAAGGGACCCTTACTGTAAAGTGTTACTGAATTTTCTAACAAAAATGGTGAAATAAACTGTCAAAAATAACCTGATTGTGTCTTCAATTTATTAAATCCTCAGAGAAATCCTTAAAAAAATCCATGAATATTTTAACCAGATGCTTTAAGGTGAATTTGCAAACATTTTCCATTAAATGATGTTGAACAAAATGCTTATATGCAGGGCTATGTGTGAATACAATTAATCAGAGCAACAAAACATGTAATATATGCAGATTAAAATTCAGCCTACAGGTTAAATAAAAAACACTCCCTGCAGTTTTATCACAGTGACATGACAGCAGATTAAGAGACTTTACATAAAAGATGCATATAACTTCTGAGGCATCAATCACTGGTTTGCAAGCTTTTGTTCTCCAGGCTTGAGTTATGCATCATCACAAAGCTGGATTTCTGAAATGAGTTGGGATGGCTGCTGGAGGTGTACGGGATGCTTGTGACATACTTTCCTGACACTCACACTTGTGTCCACATTCTTGGCACAAAGTCAAGCCTGTTCCAAGTGCAGGTTGGATACCTCCAGGGAGGCCCCTTTTCTTCACGGGTTTCTTTTTTGGGAAAATTATGGGTCTTATTTCTGCTTTTTGCAGTTAAAGTGGTTGTGTTGGCATCTTTGAGCCATGTCCTTTAGCATGCACTTGGATTGTTCAAAGCTGAGCGTGAAGCAGATAGACTAATAGTCAGCTCTTCAGAATCTAAGACACGGTTGTCAACTAGGGAAAGGTGGTAAGCTCGCTCCGATCTGAGAGTGAGTCTCTGGCCTCAATGCATTAAAAGGGACCTATGGAAACTGTTTGAGACTCTATAGCTTTTGAAACTTTGTTCGGGTTTAAATGGCCCAGGAGCCCCGATAAAAGGACAAACATAACCTCAAAAGAAAAGCCCTACAATACAAAGACTGGTTTGCCCCGCCCACTCAGCCAGGGACTTTTTTGAAGTCCAGCAGGGAGCGGACCGCCACTCTGAAGTTGCAAGTGTGGTATTCTGGCCACAGAGGGCGGTGGGGGTCTATGACATTTCATTAACCCTGTAAAGGGTCATTTTAGCACAAACTGGCTCAAGAACGTGATTTAAAAGCATGAAAAGTTGCATAGTATGGCTTTAACCCTTTCATGTACGAATTATGAAAGCCTCAATCAAGATTTTTTTTACTAATTGTTTTTATTCATCTTTGGGCATGAATAAAACAATTTTCAACTCAACTTTTTTGAACATGTAATTTGTAAAGAGGTTTTTATATGTCCACATTAGTAGACAGCATGCATTCCAAACATAAAATATGACCAAATGTGTGAAAATTAAAAATCAACAAACAAAAGAGTCCAATATAGAAAACAGGAACATATGTTTGAGCTAATGTTTATACTAAAGCAAATATGAAATCGACTCATAACATGAAATTTGACCATTTTCTAGTCTGCAATTCTGCAAACACTCTTTCAGGTCAAATACAGAAGCAACTCTTCATTTTTGGGGGGCTTTCACATAATTTAGCAAGTGTGACTTGTATGGAAATCGGCAAAGAAACCAAAACACAAAGGCACTGCATGCAGATGTACTTCGTTGTCCATGTGCACACAGAAACATGGGATCTTTTTGCACTATTTGCCTCTTTAGGCCAGTGGTCTTTAGGGAAAAACCCTGATCTATTGGTCACTAGTTCATGTATCATATCTGTATAACAGATGCATAAAAAGTCTAGTGGTTTCCGATCCTTCAACATTTACTTTTCCATGTCCCAAAAGGTAGGCGAGTCCATCTGCAACGGGTTGTCTCCAGTAGTCCAGATATTTCAGCTTTTTTCTGTCATTTAGCTCTGTCAGATGGAACATAATGAAGTTCCCCAGTGTTCTCAGCACTACTACGTCCTTCAACATCCTCAGCAACGTTAGCATCCACAGCTCCCCCAGCATCTTCAGCTTTATTGTCACCACTGCTAGAATACACTAGTTCTTTTCTGGAAGCCATTAATGTTCACTCCTACACTCATTGTCCTCATGTGATTCAGGTATTTCCTCTACAGCCATGTCGATCTTTCTGTCTCTTACTGCACTTGAGTGCTATAAAAGATAGACAATAACTGTAACTCCAAATAGGTATAATCCACACAAATTAGTTGTTTTTTTTACCAAAATGTAAGTTACAGTACATAATTGACACAAATAACTTAATTTAATGCTGAAATAGTTATTGCTGTTTATGTATTTTCAAGAACAAAAACTTCAGAGTAACATGAATTTTAGTAAAAAATATAGCCAGTGTTGCATAATGTCCATTTTAATGGACAGTTAATAATCATAATTTACTTCCAATATAAAATCATTACGTGTCTCCTATGTGTATTTTTTAACTTGCAAGAGTCTTCTACTTTCAAAGGAATGAGAAGATATTTCTGTCCACTGGTCGGCCATCTTGGTTTGAGTCAAAATTTTGCACGCTTAGAACAGCGTAATGGCTCGACCCACTAGCATCCAATGTAGCTCATGCAACAACAGCTTCACCAGCGTTGCTTAATAGGGAAAAACACATTTGAATAGCTGTCCACTGTAGTGACCATTATGCATGAAGGTATGCATGAATTTTAGAACCACCTTTGGTGCTGAATCAGATGAATGATGCAAAAAAAAAATCTGATGTAGTGCTACAATCCTTAAGTATCTTCATGGAAACCCTTATTTCACCAATTTGATGTGGAAATTTAGCATGATATAGAAACACACCCGTCACTGTCAGGTGCTGCACTAAATGGGTCACTGTGGGTTGAGATGGAAAAGAATACAAGACCAGGATGAATAATGAAGTGTGTGCAAGCAGAAGTTTAACAAGCATCAACTTTTATGTTTATTCCATTTTGTGCATCATATTATTCCCCTTTTCACTGTTTCTGTCAGTCACTATGCCGGTGTGGTTTATTATCCAGAATTACACATTTTATATTGTTTTAATTCAGAGATTCCAGGTCTTTGGAGATGTGCAGGATGAATTCTGAGACTGGTGGGAGGGAGAGATGTGCCTCGGCCGGAGGGTCTCTGTGGGACTTCATTGTTTCATGTAGACTTCCTGCTTTTGTCTCAGCTGGTTTGAAATGGTATTCTTGGAAACCAGTAGCATCCAGGACCCAGTGGCTAACAAAGGGAATACAGCCAGGACATCATCCTGGGAGTCAGGCGGTGATAACGAGCTGCTGCACATGTCCGGTTGGACACGAGGACCCTGACCC
Organism: Aphyosemion australe; assembly: GCA_006937985.1. Lineage (NCBI taxonomy): Eukaryota > Metazoa > Chordata > Actinopteri > Cyprinodontiformes > Nothobranchiidae > Aphyosemion > Aphyosemion australe. The sequence goes on along the minus strand of SSNS01000006.1, from coordinate 761,660 downwards.
GTTGGCAACAACGACAAGAGGGATGGTTTGCATTTTTTAAAAGTGCCCAGTGGTCATGTGTGAGCTCGCTACATTAATGTCTTCTATATAAAGTTTAGTTTTCTCCAAGTATTTAAACTAAGAGACTTTATATCTTATATTTCTGGAAACTGGAAACAAATATAGTCAAGAAATATATTTTCTAAGGGAGAAAAAAAAGCAATAAAAGCATTTTACATTTTTTTCCCTGACCCAGTCCAACAAGAAACAACTTCTAGTGAGTGGCTGTTTCTAAACTACTGCACACTTGATCCCAGTAAGTGCTCCATGCTCAGTGAGATGAACGAAAGCAGAAATAAAACTACTTACACACAGAGTACAAGTGTGAAGAACTGAAGCTGGCACAAATGATTCATGGCAGGTGTAGCAAAGGATCTAATATCACATCTGTCTGGATTAAACAGTATTGGAGAAGGAACACAAAAACATGTCAGACTAATTTCAGAAAGCAGCCTTTTTTTACTTTAAGGGAGAGAACTGATTTGCTTCCCTAAACTAACAATTTGATTTCCATAAACGGCATAAAGAAAAGCAACAACAACAACAAACCAGCGAAAGAGAGATCATCTGTGGCTCTGGCTCATAGAAAGTCCAGCAGGTTTGTTGCAGGATGTCTGATGATTTCTTGCTGCTCCGAGTCATTAAAAAACCCTAAACTCAACCAGTCAGCTTCATCAAAGCATGCATAGGATGTGTCATTAGTTTTAGTTACAGCGAGTTGTTTTCATATAAGTGAACAAAAATAAGAATTTTAACAATCAATGTAATGAATTGCTCGCTGACCTAATTTCTGCTTCATCAAAAACCGTTCTGTTGTGTAACCTGCCATGTATTTAATACCATGGCTGTGAAATCAATATTTCAACATTAAAGGTCAACTTAACTCATATTTTTATTGCATCTGCAGTCGTCTCTAGTAGGAATCAATGCCTTGCAAGTCGTTCTCTGTGGAAAAAAAGCTCCGGTAAACCTGTTTGAGGATGTAGAATTCAGCTGGATGAGAAAATAGCTTCAGACGACAGGATTTGGACTCTTATATCCTGAGATTTGGACATCTTGCCTCTGATTGGCTAACAGCAACGCGACTCTACCACTGACTCAGTTTGCTCTGCAACGTTGATGTTTTATCTCCACAAATAACACAAGCCTGGAGGAGTTCTGCTGTCTGGTGGAGTTGCTAATGCTAACAGTTAGCTTCTGCTCACCGAGACGTTTTCTGCTGTTTCCTGGACGATAAACCAAAAACAGCCTTCTCCATTGTGAGCCAAGATGGGTGAGTCCATGAATGTGAGAGGTCCCGGGTTCAAATTCCGGACGAGCCCCCATTTGTTACATCCCAGGCTTTCTAGGTGGCCTGGGGTAACAAGGAGGATGCATGCTCAAGAAAACTTAAACAATTTATTTACACAGTGAGACTAATTAACACAAAAATGCTAAAGAAAAATAACCTTTACTCAGCCAGTATTATTATATTATTATATTAGGAAAAACTGTCACCAAGTACTAACATCACATTTTATTCTTGTTGCCACCAAAAGGCAGAAAAGGGGCCATAACGCAGTATTTTCTCAATAAAAGATTAGTTTAGCTTAAAACTCTGGCATGAAAGGCAGCTGGCAATGTGTTCCCTTTATTTTTGTCAGGTTTGGCAAAGATGGCTGTGTAATATTTTTGTACAACCAGTAACGGACCACTGACTTCCTTTTCGTGCTCAGATGTGAAAACCCAGAACACGTTCTGTTTTATCAGCATGTAGTTACATGAAATGCTTCATTCATTCCTTGTTTCTGCCGTGCAGTCCTTCATACTCCCCTCACCCTAAACCCAACTGAAAGTGTTCCAAGCTGCTGGACCACTCAAATTAAACGACTCAAAAATCAACACAAGAGGAGCAAAAGTGGTTATTAATATCCGTTACAAATCATTCCTCCACACAAGCTTGGCTTGTTTGAGTGCCGGATTCATTTGTTCTGAAAATGAAAATCACAAGGAAAAGACTTTGTCCGCATTACAAAGTCATTTTAATTCAAAAATAATTGTGAGTTCATATAAGGTCAAAACTAGATGCTAGAGCCACCTCAACTGGCTCCTATCTCTAATGGAGAGGCCAGTCATCCTGTGGAGAAAACTCATTTTGGCCGCTTGTATCCGTGATCTCATTCTCTCCAACACTACCCAAAGCTCTTGAACATAGAAGATGGTTGGAATGTAGATCAACCAGGAAATCAAGAGCTTCACTTTTTGGCTCAGCTCCCACAAGACCCTGAGATACCTAAACTCGTCCCTGACCTGGAGAAGGCCTTCTACCCTTTTCCGACTCAAGCCCATGGCCTCTGATTTGACACTTTGCTGTGAACCACTCCAGTGAACGCTGAAGATCACGATCTGATGAAGCCAGCAGGACCACGTCATGTGCAAAAAAGAAAACCACCAAAACCACCTTGGCTGCACCTAGAAATCCTGTCCATAAACATTATGAACAGATTTGGTGATCAAAGGCAGCCTTTGCGAAGTCCATCTCTCACCAGAAACGTAGACCAAGCTCTGACACAATCATACAGGGACCTGTATCAATGGGCCTGGTATCTCATACTTGTGGAGTACCCCCCACAGGGCTCTCAAAAGGACACGGTTGAACGTCTTCTCCAAATTCACTAAAAACATGTAAACTGGTTGAGTGAACTCTCATGCACCCTCTAGGACCCTGCTAAGGTTTTAGAGCTGGTCAAGTGTTCCAAAGTCAGGACAAAAAGCACATTGAGCCTCCTGAATTCAAATGATTCGTCTATCCAGTGGACCTTCATCTCCAGAACCCCTGACTAGACCTGACCATGGAGGCTTAGGAGTGTGATCCCCTTGTAGTTGGAAAACACTCTTGTGGTGGCTCGTGCATCCATTAGGATGCCTCCTGGTGAGGTGTTCTGCACGTCTGACCCAAAGGAGACCTAAAGGAAGTCCCAGGACACGCTGTAGGGACTACGTTTCTTGGATGGTTGCTTTGAGCCAGGTTCTGCTGTTAAAGGGGAGTTTTCCTTTCCACTGTCGCTACATGCTTGCTTAGTATGTGGATAGCTGTAAAGTCACTGACACAACTTGTTGCATTGTAAAAATGCATTTTAATCATTTCTGGACAAATTGAATAAAAGGGTGATTTAAGAAATCAGCATCTTAGCTTTAACAATGAGAAGAAAACTTAATGGTGATGAATTCATCTAGAAAAGCACAAAGCTAAATCTGAAAATATGGACCAACCCTCCACAGATAAAGCTGCTCACCAATAACTAACAACCATGAAAAACAGGGCAGGTTTCTTCTCAGCCAGACAAAGAGCCACAGCTCTGTTGAGCCGAGCCATCCCATAAATCCCAGCAGTGATGACTTTATGAGCTTCTTCACAAACAAAATTGTTTCTATTAGAGAGAAAATTGATGTCCTTCCTTCTCCTGCCACAAATACATCATCAAATACGGCAGCTTTAAGAACGACCACAGAACCTGGTTTGTGTTTGGACTATTTCTGAGCTCACAGCAACATCTCATCCCAGCAGACTGCTCACGAAGGCTTTCTCTTAATTAACACGTTCCCTCTGATAACTAGTGCCACGGGCTCAAAGGTTTATATGATCAAAATTTAACAAAAAACAATTTAGTGATTCAGGATTTGGAAACAGAACTCTTAGTTACCTCAACGATTCTGGAAACTGTTCCCGTGACTGAAGAAGAAACTCTATATATGTGGACTTTACAGCACATTATGGGACCGAAACTGCACCAACTAAGTCACTTTTAACCTTTTACCAGGAAACATTTGTAGTTATGTCCAAAATGTGTGATATTTAAGCTTAATTGTTGAAGAAAATTAGCATTTCTACTTCTATTGCTACTTTCAAATTCTAAACTACAATATGGCTCTTTTTCGATACTGATAACACTCTTCAGGACCAAATTTCATTATTTTCTCCCTGTGTGTCTATATTTTAAAGAACATAGAGTTACAACAGGCTGTTTCTCATTTGGACTTTATTTTCGGTGTTTGAGCTTTTAGCAATTGTTCTTTTTTCCTTGGTTTTTACTAATTATTTTAAAGGTGTGGTTCACTGAAAAAACATTTTTAATGATGATTTCTGATTATAATCAGTCACTCTGAGTTTTTCATTCAGGCTGAACATGAAAATAGCCTCCTACACCTATCTCCTGCATTAGCTTCTGATAGAAAATAGACGGTGAAAATCTAGGATTAGAAAATCCTGACAGATCTACGTCACACTGTCACTTAACATTCATGGACTCACCCATCTTGACTCACGACGGGGAAGGCTGTTGTTGGTTTAACGTTCAGGAAACAGCAGAGAACGTCTCGGCTAGTAGAAGCTAACTGTTAGCATTAGCAACGCCACCACTCAGCAGAACTCCTCCAGGCTTGTGTTATTTGTGGAGATAAAACATCAACGTTGCAAGTCAGTGGTAGAGTCATGTTGCTGTTATCCAATCAGAGGCAAGATGTGCAAATATCACGAAATAAAAGTCGTCTGAAGCTCAGCTGTGATGTGGCTCACTTCCAGTTCCTGGAAATGATGCACTGGTATATACACCCCCCCCCCCCCCCCCCCCCCCCCCCCCCCCCCCAGTACGACTTACAAGGCATTCATTCCTACTAGAGACAAATGCAAATGTGTTGATTAAACAAGTGAACTACACCTTTAAAATGACTAATTTACAGCATCCTACTGTGTTTTATTAACTCTGATTCTAATTGAATTCATCAGCATGAATTTCCTTAATTTGAACATTTTTGCAATGATAACTGATTTATTTCCATTTTATAAACAGATTTTTAAAATAATTTTTAGAACGGATGTCCTGAGATCACTTTTATTGTAAAATGGCTTCATGAGAATAAACCTAAGCGAACCGATTCACACCCTTTTTTTTTTTTTGTTTTTGCTCAAAGTCATTGAGAAATCAATGTGACCGATTCAGAAACTCTCCACTGTTTCGCATTTCAGTTCAAATCTCAACGGGAAATATCATCATACTCTCCGAGCTAAGTGTGAAGGAGAAAAAAAAAAGTTTAATTTGTGTGTGGGAGCCCGAGTCCTTTCAGATATATTTCAAAGCGCTGCTTCATCACCCGAGCACACATTCGGCTCAGCGCTTCCTCCCTTATTGACTCGTGTGTATCAGGACTTCCCGCGAGTATCGAGGCAAACAGAGTGGCCTGCAGAGAGCTGTCTCTCATCATCTCTCGCCTCTTTACTCTCAATGACAGCATCTAGGGGTAAATATTTGACTTGAGATAAGTTTCACATTACCAGGAGATCAAAATTTGTCGGCAGCAGCGGGAAGGCTACCTTCTTTATTCCAGAGCAGAAATCGAGATGGGAAAAAATATATCTTGGCGTATTTTCGTGAACTCTTTTAACGTTAACACCAGCAAAGAACTTTAAATCACAACAGCCACTGAAGAAATTAATTTATCACTGCTTCACCTGAGATTTTTCAGTTTAACTTATTGGATAGCCTTCTAATTTAACGTTTAAAGGGACATAAATAAAAACCCAAGGCAGAGAAAAGCACAAAAGAGTCAGAAATGCATTAAAAAGTCAATCATTTAAATTCACAACGGAAACATCACAAAAGGCACCTTTCTTTTGAATAATCAGAGCTTCAGAATGCAAAGTGACTCCTGAAAAACGCTGTTTTCCATTGTAAAATATAGCATTAGCATTCATTTTTGCATTCAAAGCTCTTCAGAATGTGGCGATAAAAGGTTTTTTTTCACCTGGCTGTCTCCTGTTTTCAGCCCAGATTGTTTTTACCTCATCAATGCTGACATTAAACAACAACAAATGAAAAAGGGCTGCCAGAAACAGCCTAGAAGGAGCGACACAAGTGGACTAAAGCAATCGATGTAGTCGGGACCAGAAAGGTAATTCCATCTGTTGACCAGTGTTAAGTGGGCCAACTGTAGGGGGCATCCAGACTCATGCATTGCTGATTGTGCCGTGAACAAAACCGAAAAGGACAAACTGCAGACTTGGTTCGCTGCACATTGTTTCTGCGTATTTGTGTTTCTGTGAATCTTTTGTTTGTTTCTGCAGACGTGCCTTGAGGAATTGACCATATTTCATTATCGTTCTGGGCGAAAAGATTCAATGGGTTGGAAAAAAGTTTGGATTTTGGTCAATCTAATAACTTTACAGGCTTGTGGATTAGTCTTCAGCACGAAAAGGAGCTTGGAGGAAAAGTCGACCAAATCACAATACCTATTCTGACTCCTCCACACCAGGCAGCAGCTCATAGAATTGCAGAACGCATCTCACTAATGCTGCTTCCCAATTGTCAATCAATTTTATGCACAACAGAACCAAACATTGCTCTAATTGTGTTTGCATAAGATCCGCTTGGTATTACATTGGCAAACAGTGCTGAACCACCCACTTCCACTTCACTGAACAAGAAAATGGGGCCTGTGTTGTGTTGGAAAGGGAAGGATAAAGCTGCCACTCCTTGGGAACCATCACAGCTCTATTGGACAGCAAATGTAACCACGAGTTCAAATATTAAAGGAGCACTTTGTGACTAATAACTACTCTGACAGAGTCGTTACATGGAGCAGTGTTTGTTCATGAACAAAAAAAAAGATTATCTTTGTTCAAACAGGAACTCTGCTGACTGACTGCTGGATGGCAGCTGTCAGAACTAAAGTAATATTTTAGAATCTATGGAAATCATTCGGACTAAAGCATATGACTCATATGAAACAAACGTCTTCTTTTTGAATCAGTCGCTCTGAATTTCACATTTATGCTGAACGTGATAATAGTACCACTATTTCCTGCATTAGCCTCCAAAAGAAAATAGACGGAAAATCGCTAGGGTCAGACAAGGTCACCCAGATCTACATCACGTTGTAAATTAGCATTCATGGACTCACCTGTCTTGGTTCGCAACCGCGGAAGACTGCGTTGATGTAGCCTCCAGGAAAGAGCAGAGTGTGTCTCGGCTAGTACGGGCTAACCATTAGCATTAGCAACTCCACATCATGGTGGAAGATGTTCAGGCTTGTGTTATTTTTTGAGATAAAACATCAACGTTGCATTTTTTCCCCAAGAAGAGCGAACAGAGGCAGCGGAAGAGTCATGTTGCTGTTAGCCAATCGGGAATGAGATGTTTGTGTATCATGAATATTAAAGTTTGAATATGGAACATTTTAATAAAAAGCTATATTTTTAAAAAAATAATACCTCCACGGGGCGTTTAGAGGTGTGCAGAATGAATGTACAGATTTTCCTTTAAAAGCTATATTAAAAATAATAATCAAAATTTTATTTTGATGGGCACGACACTGGGTTTATGTTTACATCTACCAGCCACTAGAGGGCACTGTTGCGGTAAAAAGTCAGCTCGGCAAGGCGAGGCTGGGACTGTGTAAAATGGTGGACTCGACAAATCAAGCAGCTGATTCTGAGCCCAGAAGATGTTCTAACGGTAAATATTGTTGTAAAATTAACTTATTAGTAGAAATGAGTCCTTACCCTGTGCGATTCATCACTGGACATGGCTGGCTGGTCACTTCACGTGTCAGCAGTGAACCAACATCCCGACGGCTGGAAAATTTGTTCTGTTGCAATACCACCTCTGAACACTAGATGTCGCCATAGTGTCCGTGTTCCATATTCAACCATTAATAAGTAATACTTACAATTCTGCCAATTGTTGTCCCTCCACTCCTCTGACGTAGTTCTACTTCCTGAAACAGGAGTGCCAGAGCTTTTGTTCCACAGAAAACGACTCTAAAGGCATTCATTTACACTAGAGACCACAGCAGATATATTGAAATAATAAGTGTAGGCTTCCTTAATAAAAAGAAAACATCTCAATAATCCCTGTAAAAACTGACCAAAGCAACACAACTGGAAACAAATATTCTGGATATTTCTTGGGGGGTTCTCATGGTAAAATGCCAACTTTGTTTTTATTGTTGTATCTTCATTTGAATTGCAAATACAGGCGACTTAAACAAGTTCACCCCCTTCTGGTGGCCAAACCCAGCATTAAAGATAGAGTGAGGACATGTACTTAGAAGAGCCACAGCTCCTCCATGTTGAAAGGAATCACCTGAGGTGGTTGGATCAAGTGGTCAAGATGCCCCCTGGACACTCCATGAGGGAGGTGTCTTGGATAAGTCCTGGGAGAAACAGCTATGGCAGACCTACATCTAACACCCAGGAGGGATTTAATCTCTGAGCGTGCCTGGAAATGATGTGGGGGTCCCAAGCTGGTGGAACTGGTAGAGGTGACTGAGGAGAGAGATGTCGAGACCCAGACTCGGATAAGTGAATGAGGAGATGAGTTTTCTGTGGTTTCTACTGATGAGTATCTAATGAAATGTCAAAATGAAATCACAACTTGTGAGCCAGCAGTTTATTTGTTATCATGGATTATATATACATTATAAAAGCATGTTGAATTCAGTTTTTCAAGTCTGTGACATTTCAGTTCTTTAGAAATATATTTAAATGTATTCACCAGATATTGCAGATGTTTAGGGTCATATATATAATCTCTAAAAACAAAGTAGGATAGAAGTAAAGTCTTCTGGATTAGACACTCTAGAAAACAATCTGCAACTAAAAGTTTAGAGGTCTTAGTATTATGCAGCACTTTGAATCCAAGCGTGGTGAAATTAAAAATGTCTGCCACTTAATTGGAATTCACAAATGTGTTAAGAAATTATGCAAACCATTTAAACATGTTGTTACATTTGCTAATAAGTGCAGTTTAATGACTTTATTAATTTGGTGGGCCTTCGTAGCTCATGTTGGAACGCCACAGCTGCAAATATTCCCTCTGAATTCAAAATATGCAGACTTCAGAGTTTTCTTTTGAGCTGCAGAGAATTTGTTAGAGAATAATTTATCACACTGGACTCCATATGTCTGAATGTTTTAATAGAGCAATTATAGCTTGCATTAAACTAATCGCCAACATAAGCAGCGATAAATGTAATGACAAAAGCTTTTTCATCAATCAAATGTAAATGTTTATTGTTATAATCTAGTTTTTGTTATACTTTGATAGTATTCTAACATGCATTTAACAACTTTATCATTTTGCATTTTCTGGAAATAAGTCAAAAAGCTGTTGAATTGTGGTATAGCTATTTATGAGATAGTAACTCATAATTATGACTTAGTCATCTCAAAGTTATGACTTAGCTATTTCATAATTATAACTTAGTCATCTCATAATTATGAGATACTAGCTCATAATACTATCTCATAAGTATGACTTAGTATCTCATAATTATGACTTAGTATCTCATAATTATGAGATGACTAAGTCATAATCATGATATAGTATTATGAGCTAGTATCTCATAATTATGAGATGACTAAGTTATAATTATGAGATACTAAGTCATAATTATGAGATAGTATTATGAGATAGTATCTCATAATACTATCTCATGATTATGACTTAGTCATCTCATAATTATGATTTAGCGATCTCATAATTATGAGATACCATCTCATAATACTATCTCATAATTATGACTTAGCTATGTCATAATTATGAGATTTCTTTTTTTTTATCAGAGTGGCGGTAATGGGCTTCCATAGCTGAGTAAAGAACTTAGTTTTGAAAAAAAAAAAATTTTTGTAAAGGGTTAAAATCAGTTTTGATAAGGCTACAATCACATTAGCAAACTAGATTGGTTTAGTTAATTGGGACTTTTGAGTGTTTTATTTACCTGTATGTAGAAACAGTATGGGGTTTTTCAGCAAAATAAGAAAAAAAAAATATATATATATACACAATTAATTTCTTGATACTCAGCTGTTTCACAAGTTAGGACAGCCTCACACTTCAGCAGAATCTACAGCAAGCTCCTGCACAAAATTCGATGGCGCTCCGATGGCTGGCTATTTATTTATTTAGGTCTGAACCACCTTTGTGGACTGGTGGACGGTTTGATGCTGGAACTGGCCGACAATCTGAGTAACAATCTTGAGCAGGAATGGTGGCTTGGATAGTGATCACACAGAAATAAAAGTAGTGAATCAAAGGCTTTTTCTGCAAGCCTAAGGTCACAAACAGGATGTCAGTCAGCGCAGCGAACATGAGTGAGGACTGAGCAGAAATCAGGAAGGAAAAAAAAGGTCAGAACAGGCAGATGGAAAGCTTGACTGAAGGTGTGTATGAAGACGGTTTGACAACTGAGATGGGGAGAGGGTTTTGCTACAGAGACCTGATTAGTAAACCAAACACGAACGAGCCTGACAGCACATCACGCCACACGGTACAAGTTGTGTATGATAAGTCACTTCTCTTTACAGAGGATCCCTGCTTTGGGCGTGTGGTGGTCAATGGGTTTGATGAATTATTGAAACTGATAAAAATGGATCCCTTTACATCCTCGACTCGAGCTAAACATCAGAGGCGGTTAAGCAGTTAAAAAGCGTCCCGGTGGCAGAAAACAGGCGGACCGTGTGGGTGTCAGATCTGACAATGGTACACACTTTGTGTGAAGGGAAGCCTGCAGTACCTGATGTATTCTCAGCAGATACCCTCGCTCCTCCATTCATCTGTGAAACTAATCCTACAAAACAGCTAGCTTAAAGTCAGCCACATGCTAGACACAAACTGAATCACCTTTCTATGGTTTATTCATTTGAAACTGGACAAACATTCATTTATGTCCAATTTTTTGTATTATGATATTTTGGCACATTAAAGCTGCTAATTTGGAATACAAGTTAGCTTAAAACATTTTTTTCATGCGTTTTAACAAAATAGTATAGCTATAAATATATTGTGGAGATAAAAAAATGGGGGAAAAAAATTAATAAAGTGGTTCTCTGGAATTTGTCTAAAAACCTCTGCCAATAACACGGCTCTGACCAAAAACAACCATTGGACCATCCGGCTGTCGGTCTCGCAGAACTGCCGCACTTCCCTTGGTCCTCCACTCATTACGCACTCACGTATTTAGCAACAGAACACCACTGGTGTGAGAGGTTCTCCGCTCAATAATATCAGAGAAGGAGAAACAGCCGGCTGCTACCACTTCAACTTTAGGACAAACTACCAGAGTCCCAAAAAGAAAAACACCATTTGAAGTCACGGACAACAAAAGACGTTTGGACGTAGAAAACGGCGACTGGTGTTTTGCGCAATCCAGTATCAGGCGGACGTGGCCGGGATGTTAGCCGACGGGACGGGTGAGAGTTCTGCGACTGTTTTTAAAAGCTAGCTTGTTTTGCATATTGTCATGTCCTGTGTCCTGTCCATGGGTGTTTCTCAATCTCAAGGAACCTCGCCTTGATGCCTTGGTCCCGCCCCGGTTGCCTAGGATATATGTCATCAGGAACCGCCAAGGCGTGTTCCAATCGGTTCCAATGTTCATGTGCTTCCAAGGCATCTGTCCTCCGTTTGTTAGCCGTTTAGCTAATTGAGCAAGGCTACACAAGAGGTGCCTTGGTGCCTTCTCTTGGTCGAATATATTTCCCAGAATGCAGCGCGGTATTTTCCAACAGATGTGATCAGGAGCCACAGCAGCTTCGGGGGCAAACTTTTCACTTTAAATGTAAGTCAACTATTTGTAGCTATTGGGCTTATATGTAAAATGTTTATTTACAGCCAAAGTAGTTATTTATGGTTGGTTAGTTGCTTAGTAGTTGCTGCTTTGGTGGCTAACAGGTATCACTTACACGTTTGATTTAACCAATATATACACAATTAAACAAGCAAAAGGCTTGATATTAAAACTTAATATTAATATGATGGGAGGGACATCAACAGGGCGCGTAAGCAGGGGGCGGGCTCTGGCCGACCGCGGTCACGTGGGACAAGTCTGTTCCATTTAACCGTTTTCTTTGACCAAGGAAGGACAGTGTCCTCGTAAGCAAGGCGTCTGGCCTGCCAAGGCACTGCCTTGCAAGGCAAGGCGAGGTTCCTTGAGATTGAGAAACACCCCATGTCTTCCCTGTCACTTCCATACCCCATGTCCCTTGTCTCAGACTTATCACTCAGGTTTCTCACTCCATTTCCTGTTATAGTCGTGCCATTTCCTGTTCCCAGCCTCTTAGTTTAATTTTTTATATTTTCTGTATTACCTCCCATCCCTTCAGCCACGTATTCTGTTCTCAGTGTTCAGCTTAGATTATTCAATTAGTTCCTCCCTGTTCAGTTTACCTTTTATTTCTCATGTTTTGTTTTATTATGTTTTTTGTCCTCCTCTTCCAGTCTCTGTGTGGTTTTCCTCTCTGCTCAGTTTATTAGTCACACCTGTCTTCCATCAGTAATCAGGGCACCTGTTCCCTGTCTTCACTCACCTACTCAGCAGTATTTAAACTCAGTCCTGTTCATGTTTTCCTGTCGGTTCCTTGTGTTGAACTTATATCCTCGTGTTTTGTTTCTTGTTCCTGCTCCAGAACAATCCTTAAAATAAAGACTTTGATTTTTTGAGTCTACCTGGCTGCCTCCTGGACTCTCCTGCATTTGGGTCCTAACAACACCTTTCACCACTATATGACACATATTTGCAATTGCAGCTTTAAAGGTTAGCTTCTATTAGCCGAGACGCGCTCTGTTCTCTCCTGGACACTAAATAAACTGTTTCAAAAAGAGCAAGTACTTTTCTCAGTGAACATTACCTAGGGCAACTAAAAAATACAAAATCAATGATTGAATAAGTTTAAAAAAAATACCTTCCAAACTCATAGCAATGTGTTTCTCTTAGAGGAATCCAGATAAAGCCTTCCCTTTTCTTATTTTGTACTTCAACTCTTGTGTTTTTTTAGGTTCAGGTGTATCCAGTGACCTGCTGTTGACTGCACACCTCTGACATCTCTATCCCATTTATAGTTTTTACACACAAATACAAAAACAGTCAAATACTCAAAGCTCATGAGCAGACCTGTTTTCAGTCATTCCTCTTGACACCATCCCAGCTTTTTCTAAGTTTCACGTGACAAATGAAGCTTGAAATTGCTTCGTCTTCTTTTTTTTTTTTTAACCCCCGGTGGAACAAAGTGTGTGAAACCCAGCTGCCATGAAGGTAGATACAGATATATAATCCGGTAATGACTGACTGGCATTGTGACATATTGTTGTTTTTTCCTTTTTCTGGCAACATTTTTACAACAACATGCTGATTTATTTCCCACAACAATAATTTATACAGATGAGATTTTTTTGGGGGGAGTTTGTCTTTTTGCTTCTACTGAGCCAGAGCGTGTACAGCCAAAGGTGAAAGTGCTGTATTCATTGGTTGATTCACTGGATGAACATATGATGCACATAGCATGCAGAATGTCCCCCATCAATAATTGAAATCTTCTCCTAGAAGTTCATGAGAACCTTCATGATCTATAAGACATCTGAGTAAAAGTCAACTTTTTGCAAACTTCCTGTTTACTTTCCTGGATCATGTTATCAAAAAGCAGAATAAAGGCCAAAATAAAAACATTAAAACAAAATAAAGTTTTTCTGTAAAAGTTGCTAATTCTTATAAACTTTTTTTTGTTTGTTCGTACAATAGGTACAATAGGGAAGAATTTTACAGTGAAATAGTCACAAAAACAGTCTGTCTGAATCATGTTGGAAGGAAGGTTACATTGAAACAAATTTCCTTCTCAGCCAGCTGGGGGGCGGGGGTGTTGTCAGTTTTTCTCCCTCTTAAAAGAGCCAAAGAGGGATGTAGTCTTTGTTTACAATCTGTGAGTGCTGCTATGCCGGTGTTATGTCGATATAGGTGTCCTAAAGCTAGATTTATACTTCTCCGTCAGCTCCACGGGCTAGAGACGCATACGCGTTGACGGAGACGTTTTATGTTTCTACTTCTCTGTTGGCTTGGGGATGTTGCAAAGCAACCCCCCGCCTGGACAGCAGAGGGCGTAGCACATTTCTGGGGTATCCTACCACCATTACAGCCATGTATCCGGTCCACGATAGTGTATTTACTACAGTGTTTACATTGTTTTAATGTATTTTAGAGAGTTTTTAACATGGACGAATTTGTCCCTCATTCTCCTCCACCTCTTCATGCGGTCGGCACCTCTAAATCCACGTTTCTCGTCATTTCCGTCCACGAATAAAACGCTCGCTGTGTATCTTTGTGCTCCTTCAGTCACGGGTGAATAAACTTTCATATTTTTGAACTTTTTCAGCGAGGCGCTCTTCAATCTGCTCAGTGTCTGCCGCTAAATATCTTCAGCGCTCTTTATTTTTTGAGTCGGCAGTGGCGGTGCTGCTGGTGACGTATTTCAAGGAAGCGGCGTCCTGACCAATCACAAGCTTGCGCTCTCCATGGCTCTCGACGGACAGTTATTTTTGGGGGCATGTCTCCGTCACTCTCCGCGAGCCTGTCCGAGAGCCCTTGCGTCGACGCAAAATGGCGCCGCGTGTCTCCGTACTGACGCAGACGGACAAGTATAAATTAGGCTTAACCCTTACCCTACCCATAACCATAAAACAAACATAAAAATCATGCAACACAGAGCAACTTCAGATATTATAATTATGCAAAACATACAGTTTTGGTGCGTGGGTGGTTATGGTTAGGGTAAGGGTTATTTTTTGTGAGTGGATGGTTCCAACATTGAGCTAACAATGCTAACGATCAATTAGGAACAAATAGTCGGCTCTAAAAATATCTCAAGTTATTTTTTTAATTACTAACAACTCAATATTACACTGAAATGTATTGATCTACTTATAAACTATTTGTACATAGAATCTGTTGGCGCTGATCCGTAGCTGGCAACAGCCACGAAACTCACGAAGGGGAGTGAAAGAGTCTTGTATGTTTTGAAACATGAACTGCAGTACCCATATTTGTCCACAGGATGTCAGTCTTACTTCATGCACCTTTAATTTAAAAACAACAACAACAATGGTTGAACATTTAAAGCTTGTATTTGGCATTTTTAGTTTTCCCAGTTATTAAGGTCATTTTTGATAATCATTGATGCTACACTATTAGCAAATTAAACTTCATTGCTTTTTTTTTTAATGTTGAATAATAGTCATTCAAACCTCTGTATGTAATCCCCTTCTTAAACAACTTTTTTTAATGGAGTCACGTATTTTGTATTCATTATGTTTATTGTATTCATCTAGATGTGGATTTGTACCTCATTTACTTACCTGATTATTATCTGACTTTGTTTATATCATTATTTTACCAGTGTGGCATTCTTACATGAATAAATTAATGATCTGCTGGTAAAAAGGATTCATGTGAATGACAAATCCTTTAGTGACATGAATAATAACAAAACAAAATGTCCTCATTAGTCTTAAGTTTAAAATGTTTTATAAGAGTAAAAATGAGTTTAATCAATTAATCCAACACCAAAGACTTTCTGTATTTGTAGATCCACTCTTCCTAAAACACAAAAATAAAGTTTTCCCTTCTTTTTTATCCACATTTGAAGTCTGACTGAGTTTTATAGCATAAATTATTTGTATAAAACAGAACTTGAGGAAGTTGTTCCTTTTCTAAATGCCAAACCAACTCACCTTCTGTCATGAATCACCTCTAAAAAAATTCTAAAGCATAAAAACCCACATTTGATTGGATACTAATTAAGCACCAACCCTGCATGTAGGACGTGTTATGGATTTTTAAAAAGTTTTGTTGGAAATGGAATCTGAAAATGTCAAAATATCAATTAAATTCTGCTTATGTCTGGGTTTTGTTAAAATATGTAAATGAGTCAAGACAGACTCCAGTAACAACCTTCAAATTCAGAACTTAAGAAACATTTTTTATCAGGAAGAAAACTGTTTTACCAGGTAAATTTGTCAACCTTCTGGACACATTTTTATTTTATATAATAATAGTTGAGCGTTTACTCTAATTCATTTAAAGGTTGAATATGGAACACAGACACTATAGCGACATCTAGTGTTTAGAGGTGGTATTGCAACAACAGAACACATTTTCCAGCCGTCGGGGTGTTGGTTCACTGCTGATACGTGAAGTGACCAGCCAGCTCCATGTCCAGTGACAACTTGTACAGGGTAAGAACTAATTTCTACTGATAAGTTTATTTTACAACAGTATTTACTGTTAGAACCAGAGACATATATACGTACACGCCTCGTAGACTGGCGCTGCCTATCTGAGCTGCCGTAGTGGCCGGCCGCCATCTTAGATGGGTCTCCATTCACCCCCAGTGCATTCATTTTTACGGAAGAAGGTGCTTACCCGACTAAAAAACACATTTTATCAAGCTTTTTCACAAAATCAGACACATGATATGGCATGATAATTTAAATATAAATATAATTAAACAAAATAAATTTAAATAAATTAAAATATAAAATCTCATCAGGTAGGCTGGAAAAATCTAAAGTAATCCCACGTGATCTGTTTTCAATAATACACCGGTTGTTTTACCTGTAGGCTGCACAAAAACGGCCGTAGTTGCTCACTCTGCATTGACTTTGGAGAGTGAGGAGACCCATCCAATAGGAGGATCTTTGTTGACATATTTTTTCATCGTTGTGCGCGAGTGGCTGTGTGGAAGAAGACGGCCTGCTATCAATACGCGACGTACACTTTCACGCGAGTTAACGGGCAAAATCCCCAAAATATAAACCCTTTAACTTGTCAAGTTCACTATTTCACACAGTCCCAGCCTCGCCATGCCGAGCGGACTTTTAGCCCAACGGCGCCCTCTATTGGCTGGTAGATGTGAACATAAATCTAGTGTCGTGCCGTCAAAATAAATGATTATTTTTTAAATATAGCTTTTAAAGGAACAACTGTACATTCATTCTGCACACCTCTAAACGCCATGTGGAGATATTATTTTAAAAAATATACAGCTTTTAATTAAAATGTTCCATATTCAACCTTTAATTATTTATTTGTTTACATCCACAGCACGTGTAATCACACTAATCTGCATTGTTGTCATGGATGAATTATAGATGTTAGCAGTTAGTTTTGTAAAGTGGTAGTAAAATGTTTTTAATTTTGTAATGCAAAATTATATTTATTTTAAGAGATCTTTGAATTTATAAGAACATTTTACAAAGGTCACCTGTTCTGAGTGCTATTGGTCTATTAAATGGCCGTTATTAACTATTAGCTATCAGCCCAACTGAATGGCTCCAGACGGTCCCCCATCTACCTGGGGTAAAAAAAAAAAAGAAACTTTAATTTACTTGTTAAAATTGTCACCTGCAGAAAGTTAGGTTATCATATTCTCCCCCAAAAAGGCTTCCAGCAATAAATGCTGTCATCGTCTCTGACACCACAGAGAATTCAGGCCTGTCATATCCTGGCCGTGGCTCCATAGTGGTTCACGCTATAGGTTCACACTTAGCTCGCTCACTCTCTCTCTCTCTGCATGTGTGTGTGTGTTTTTCCATTTTCATAGGTTTTCTCCAAGCTGGGACATATTAGCTATGGAATAAGTATATTTTTAGATTGTCAGTCACATGCCAGAACATGAGTCTGTAGATGAAATCTTCACTGAAACAAACCAGACCTGATTTAAAAGATCTGGCTTGAATACCATTTAGGCAAAGTACCTTTTATCTGGAGTCTGAATGCAGCTGCTTTTCACTTTGTTTTCCAAGAATAAAGAAAATTTGTGCACAATTTGTTATCTAAACTAGAAATGTGAGGTAAATATGTGTATCTCATTTCCAAAAATATACTTTTGTGGTGATCATCTGTCAGAGTCATTTGCATTAAATATTAACATTCTGATTAAATAATAACATTTTGATAACTCTTCAATCATCATTTCTGAACTCAGGCTGAGTAGAATCCGTCTTTAAAATGAATCCAGGGCCAGCGAGGAACACGACATGCTCATTACCGCTAACCAGAGGTTAAAAGATGCAGCCATGCAGAGCGAGCTCGGCTCAGAGCGGAGCGCCGTGCCAACGTTTGGCCGTGGAGACACGAAGGTGCGCTGAGAAAAAGATGTAGCGTTCTATGAGAACCTGGGGGTGTGAGCGTGTCTTTAATTGTGGTTTCATGCCTAAAGCTACAGAGCCAGTAAGTGTTTGGGCCTTGATGACAACACCACTGGGTTCTGTCTGTGGTGGCACAGACAGCCTATGGCAAAGAGCTGATTGTGACCCACAGTGACAGCGGTGGTCCAACTTACAGTAGACGGGGCTCACATACCAGGATGTCAAATATTCTTTAGTGGCTAAGGATGAGTGAGTTTCTGAAGTCCTCCTCTCTCTTTTCATGTCGCTGTTCCTGAACTGTTAATAAATTTTACCTCTGAGACCTTAAACTGACTCAGGGTGAATTTGTTCTCAGAGCCTCAGAGAAGAATAGAACTCTTTTCTGCCTTATGTTTGAGGTCTGAAGCTTAGGCACCACAATGGAATTTTTTTTTTGTTTCGGAGGGGAAAATCCCACAAACTGTCTGCAGAAGTTGAGCTGTAAACACAACAGCTACAGCAAGCAAAGCTGGTCGGCTATCCGCGCAGCATGCCAAATAAGAGAAGCTGTAAATACAGTGGAACCGAATAAAGTCTGCTGTCTTAGTGACATCTGTTGTTATTGGCCTAGGAGAGATTGTGTGAGTGTGCCTGGCATTTGGAAAGGTGTGGAACACCGAAAAAACATTTTTTAATTATCATTTCTGATTAAAATTGGACATTCTGAGTTTTTCATGCAGGCTGAACATGAAAATAGTCTCCTACACCTATCTCCTGCATTAGCTTCTGATAGAAAATAGACGGTAAAACGCTAGGATTAGAAAATCCTGACAGATCTACGTCACACCGTCACTTAACGTTCATGGACTCACCCATCTTGACTCACGACGGGGAAGGCTGTTGTTGGTTTAGCGTCCAGGAAACAGCAGAGAACGTCTCGGCTAGCAGAAGCTAACCGTTAGCATTAGCAACTCCACCACACAGCTGAACTCCTCCAGGCTTGTGTTATTTGTGGAGATAAAACATCAACATTGCAGAGCAAACAGAGTCAGTGGTAGAGTCACGTTGCTGTTAGCCAATCAGAGGAGAGATGTCTGAATATCAGGAAATAAGACTCCAAAGGCCCAATCCCAATACTCGCACTTGCACCCTTTAATTGCGCGTTCCCAACCAGGGGTGCGAGTGCGTAGGGTGTCCTGATTCTCATGTGCGGAAGTTGACCACGCCCCTTTTGCACCCTTAATCCGCACTTCACCCAAGTCCGCAGCGATGTGGACTTGGGTGAAGGGTATTACCCACAATCCATTGCTGCGTGAGAATTTTGAGAAGAAGGCGGAGCAATGGCTCAAGTGCCTTTTCTGAAAACATGTATTTTCAAGTGAAATAAGTTACTTTTAAGACGATTAATGATAATTTATTCATGCTCTGAATGTTTTAGACTAAGGTATAAATGTGGACAGCAATTAATTTAAATTTAGTCAAATAATTTTTTGTTTGTTTGAAAGCTGTTAATAAAGATTTTTAAAAAAGCACAGCAACCAGCATCCCAGCATGCGTCGCTGTCGATGACGCAATGCTCACTGTCCCAATTCGGCAATTATTTGCACACTTGTGTACTACGCACTCTAAGCCTTACTGCGCACTTCCTCTAGCGCACTTCAAAGAAGGGTGTAGGGCGCAGTGCGAGTATTGGGATTGGGTCAAAATCTTGTCATCTGAAGCTTAACTCTGATCACTTCTACTTCCTGAAACTGGTGCATCGGAGCTTTGTTTCCCCAGAGTACGACTTACAAGGCATTCATTCCTACTAGAGACGACTGCAAATCCAACCATTCATTATATTTTGTCTGGTTTGGAAACTGATGCACCAAACAGGAACTGTTATCAGGAAGAAACGATGAATAAGCATCAGAGTGTTGAGTGAGAGAGCTATTTAACTGGTTGGGTGTTGTCCACCCAATAGCGCACAGGGAGCTGATTATGCATGGCTAGTGAGAGTTGGGCGTGATGAGGACCTGACACCTATTAAGCATTGACTCTAAATGTAGCATCAGGTCTCAACAGTTCGAATCATACCACCACTTTAAAACTATCAGCTGTCGTACTCAGGAGTTAATATTTTGTACCGGTTGGTATACTTTGCACTCCTGCACTTGCCATATGCATGCAGTCAGCATGCAAATGGAATTGCATGTCTACTTGCTACCTTGCACCATTTTTTTCACAATGAACGTTGTGATACACCTAGCATTGTTTAATGTTTCAATTACCTTCAAATGTTTTGGGCTTTTATCTTTTTTATTACACCCATGCATTTACCTGAGTCTCTTATTGTGAAGGGCTTCCAAATATCTCAGTTTGGTTCAACTGATGCTGTCAGGATTGTACAGAGTTTAGTCAACAGCCTTGAATTTTAGCAGTTCTATCAATAATTAATCCACTTTAAACTTCTAGTAGCAAAAGAAATTTAACAAGTAAGCCATGAATAAAACTGGTAAAAGCAGATCATTTCAAAGACCGCAGCAGGCATAAAGGTTAGCCAATGTTGCATTAGCTTTGATATTGCAAGGAGATACACATGGCTGCTGTTAATAGAATAGAATAGAATAGACTTTATTGATCCCACAGTGGGGAAATTCACTTGTCACAGCAGCACCATCACTCAAAGGGTAATTAGAAGAAGATAAAAAAACAAGGATACATGTATTTACACATAGGCAGTAATCTAGTATTGTAATCTTAGATCACTAAAAAACCACAAATAAAAGATAAAGACAAACTTGGTACCAGCACTATGCAGCATACTGTAAGAGACACAGACAACAATGTGAATCCGGTATTGCACAAGTATAGAACACATACTGAATATTGCATTGGTGTTATTGTGTACCAGGATGATTCCAGTCTTGTTTCCTTAATCACATCAGCATTCTTTGCTCATGTGCAAATGGAAAGAATGTTTTAAAAAAGCTTTTGCTCACCACTTTGATCAAATTTAAATACAGTAATTCAGTTTTTGCAAGGAGCCTTAAAAACCACCAGTACTCTCTCTCTGTGTCTGGGACAGTGACTTTAGAAGAGAATCAAAGCGTACCGAAGGTTTTAGGGAGGAAAGTCACCAAAAAGAGTAAAATAACCTCAAAACAGTATAATGTCTGGCTGTTTTACCACAGTAACAACTACCACCTGTTCCACTCCTACCTACTGCACTTTAGGTGTTAAGAAGCTGATTTGTGCTTGTAAGAAATTTGGGAAAAACACAAACATGCTTGATTGTGTTTTAAAGGTGTGGTTCACTCGTTTGATCAATACATTTGCAGTCGTCTCTAGTAGGAATGAATGCCTTGTACGTAAGTTGTACTCAGGGGGAAATAAACACTGGTGCACCAAAAGTGAGCAGCATCACAGCTGAGCTTCAGACGGCAGGTTTTGGAGTCTTACTTCCTGAGATTTGGACATCTTGCCTCTGATTGGATAACGGCAACACGACTCTACCACTGACTCTGTTTTCTCTGCAACGTTTATCTCCACAAATAACACAAGCCTGGAGGAGTTCTGCCATGTTTTAGAGTTGCTAATGCTAACGGTTAGCTTCTACTAGCTGAGACGTTCTCTGCTGTTTCCTGGACGCTAAACCAACAACAGCCTTCCCCGTCGTGAGTCAAGATGGGCGAGTCCATGAATGTTAAGTGACATTGTGATGTCACACTGTCAGGCTTTTCAAATCCAACCGTCTATTTTCTATCAGAAGCTAATTTAGGAGATAGGTGTAGGAGACTATTTTCATGTTTAGCCTGCATGAAAAACCCAAAGTGACCGATTATAATCAGAAATAAGATTTTAAATATCTGTTTTCCATGTTCCACACCTTTAAAGAAAACATATTTAATACTTAAGATGCTTAGCGCCTCATTTGAATTAAGCATCTATTTGATTTTGGGTTCATTTAAAGGGCATCATAGATTACAGTTGAATTAAATTATCAACATTTGCCAAGGTGTGTATTATCACTAAAAATTAGCATGAGATGTAAAAAAGTGTCAGATGACTTTATTTTGTACCAAAAACCAGGAATACAAATTGACCAAAACGTGAAGGTCCAATATGGCAGATGCATAAACTGACCTTTAGCCTCCACTTTGCTATAATAAACTCACATAAGCAGTATTTTTTTATAGTGAGCCATAAATATTGAGGAAAAAAGCATAAGGCATCTCAAATAAAATTCCTCTGAATATTTTATCAGTTCAGTGGAACAGCTGTTAAAGCCATGATGATACACGATGTGGCAGTTGGAAGGGTTCAATAAAACCTGACTTTCTGTTCCTGCAGGGATCGTTTCAGATCCCTTTTCACCTTGAACACATGTTAAAATTACTTATCTTCAGAAATTGTGTAATTAATAATTTACTAATTCTTTTATATAACGTATTTTTATGCTTATTTTTGTGTTTGAGCACACACACACACACACACCTCTCACACACTGAGACTGTTGCACATAGAACCACACCTGTCATATCTTTACCATCTCCTCACAGATTCTGTGGACTGGCAAAGTCTTTAAATAAAACCTGTGACAGCTCACCCACAATCCATCTGCTTCATCTGATTTTTAATCAGACCAGATCCTGACTAAATGCATTTCTGCTCTTTGTTATCAGATGATGGGGATTGAAGGATCACACACTGCTAAAATCGTTCTGACACGATGAGAATCAATCGCGACCACTGCAAATGTTACTTGTTTACATTGTGAGCAAAACTATTGGCTGGAGGCTGCATCAGAAGAAAGAATTAGGAAGGATCACATGTTCAGGGACTACAAAGACACTCTTGCTCACATCTGACCTAAGAGGAAAAAATCAATCTCAACACATCTTGAAGGATGACTCAATTCCTAAAATGCACCTGGAGGACGGAGAAGCAGAGCTAAAGGACACTGTAAGCTAGGACACACGTTTGTATTCGATAATGTGTTTTTTCTAGTGTCTGAGACACATGAAAGAAACATGAGAGGTGGTATCAAATTTATAAATCTATATATTTTCAGAAATTAATAGAAAAAAAATCAATGGACTTCAATTCAGCTTTTCAACATCAATAGAAATCTTAAAACATATTTGCTGATGTAAAGATGGCTGATACGCTGGCCTCTTTTAAAGTACGTCTGAAAACACACTTGTATGCACTGGCATTTTAGATGTAATTAAGCGACTGCAGGTTTCCCTTTGTCTGTTTTTATCTTTTTATCTGTGATATCATTTTTATCTGTTTTTATTTTTTAACTTTGCTACATAATTTTTTTCTTATTTGCCTTTGGTCTTAATATTTTATAAGGCTCTGTTGGCTTTTAAATTGATTTTTATTCGTTTTTATTTCTATTATTGTTGTGCAGCACTTTGGGGCAACGATGTTGCCATTTAAAGGTGCTATATAAATAAAGTTTGACTTGACTTGACTTGACTTGGTGTGTATTTTCCTCCAGCAGAAGGTTGGTGTCATAAATTAAGATTTATAATGACTTTTTCTTCAAATATTAGAATTCTATGGTCAATACAAAACATGTTTATGAAGTTCTTTGCGCTAAATCCCTCTCACATGAAGCAGTTTCAGCATTTTTATTCTTGTCAGTACCATCAGTGAGCTGTTTCAGGGCTCTGTCGCCAACGGGGAGTTGTGTGCTAATCTCCTGATTTGTGACATCACAAACGGGGACTTTTTGAAACAGCTCATTATAAGGACATAAATCCTGAAACCAAATTCTGGCAGAAAACAAATGAATGTTTTTTTTATGTTTGGAGTGTTACTGAAGGCAGTGGAGACTCAGGTGGCAGCACAAGATGATGCAAAAGGCGAGTTTCTCTATATCCTAGTGAACTAGACCAAATTCTTGAGTTTGGTCTAGACACGCTTCATTGGAACCCTCACAGTCTGATCCACTGCTGTGGCTGTCCAATCACAGCTCGCTATAGTTTTGGTTGGGCCAATCACTGCGTATACTTAACGGCTTCTTATTTTTATCAAACAAAGTAGTGCAATGTCCCAGTACACCTGATATTCGCGTGTTTTTCATACAAAAACGACAGAAATCATTGATGTTAGACGCCATTGCTGCCTCCCGCTTTTCCGTCGCTGTGATTACGTCACGTTGTTCGTTACTCTGATTGGTCCTAGCGCTATCCAATTGCGTGCTGACATTTTGAAAGACAACCGTAGATCCCGCCTCACGACTGAGAGCCGTCAATGGGTCGTGGCCAGACTATATATTTACATATATAGGATGGCTTGCCAGGCTAGAGTTTCTCATGATCTGTCCCCTTTAAAGCAACATAAGAGTTAAAGCCAGGGTTTGACTTATGGGAGAGCTAAGGGGAGCCTGCCTCCCCTAAAAGGGTGATGGGCTCCCCGAAACCCAACAACTGACACACCAGGAGGCAGCCTTTTGTGTGCGATCATGGAGATCTGTGCACAGCCCCACCCCTGTTTTTTTTGGATATTAGACAGCTGTAACCCCCCTTACCAAGATTGAATGGGCCAACTGATACTAAATAAGCCACAAAGGAAAATGATCCACACTGTTGGGCAAAAAGTATTACTACTTAAAAGAAACAACAAAGCCAGGTCACCATCAGTGCCTGATTTCGTAGCCTCCTTTAGCTCCCTCAAATGACAGCAGGCCGCGCCGATGTTCACTCTGGTCTTTGTGCGACGGTGGCAGAGGAGTTAGTACCCGCCCTGTGACTGGAGAGTTGCAGGTTCGAGCCTCATCTGTCACAGTCGTCATGTCCTTGGGCAAGATGAAACCAGTTTGAAAGTATTAGCTTAAAGTGTAAAATAAACTCTCTAAAAAATAGTCAAACATAATTTGGCATTTGCACTTTTCCTGTTTAGTCAACCATTTGCATTTTGCATCTGCGTGTCTTTGCATGTGTTTGTTTCTGCACTCAGTGAAGCTTCAGCTTAGACAGGGCTGTAAGCCAGCAACATCTGCAGGGGTCTTGTGAAAGGGCTGCATGGAGAAGAAGTTGAAGATACCTGATCAGTGTGATGGATGCCTGCGAGAATTGTGTGCACGCCGACACGCACACCTGCTGCCTGTGCCCCACTTATTGAATCCATGAATCAATTTAATGAGCAGAGGACAGGGTCAGGACTTCAATAAATACCCCACCAAGCTTTCAAATTTTACGTCTGCCAAATGAATGATACTGTATGTTCGACAAACACCCGCTGCAAAACACTTCCAGCGTAAATTGGATGCAGCTTCAGAGGAAATCGCCGTCTACAGCATGTGCCGTTGACTAGATAAGTTTCGCAGGTGGTGCATATACATTTCCAACGAGCCGGTCTGCCTGCAAATTAGTTCAATCCGAGAGCAAAGTTTAATTTAGCCGTGTGCTGTGTGTGAGCGGGGTGAAAGAGCGAGACTCCAGAAAGAGAAGCAGACATCTTCCATAGATAATCAATACTGCAGCAGTGACCTGAGCGTTTGCTGTGTGATTCATCCCATTTAGAGCTACAGGATTGGCTGTCTGACAGAGACGACTCCATGATTTCCCTCTGGATGGAACGCTGAAAAGTCCACACGATCTGAAACACGGCGACTTCAGCATGCTCTGATCCCTGAAGCCATTGTCCCCTTTGCCTTAAACTCCTAAACCTTGACTGAAAGTCGCTGCTTCGCTCTGATAATAATCATCTTGATGGGAGCAGGATTTATGCCTCGTTTTCAGTCACCTGTATTTGCTTGACATAACATGCTCTCCGTCTTTCAAACACACCTCCAAGGTAAAACAATCTGTCAGCCTCCCGACTGTCACATCTCAGGATTATAGAGTTACTTTCCTCTCCGCCGATTCGACCACAAGCACGCACGCAGTCGTGTGGTCACCCCAAGCATCGAGGACACCGCAGTAAGGACGGATGGCTGCTATTTAGATGTCTGTGGCCCCAGTATCCCAGCAGTGAATACATTTTTCTTCATCCACTGAGGACGCAGAAGCTAATGGAGCATGAGAGTGGCATTTTCCTTGGAGTTGTGTGGCTGAGTCACGCCCCCGTTTGGAGAGGAGCTGCAGGCAACGGTTCTATGAGACTAAGACCAACAGGGCATGCTGTGAGAGTCTGGGCCAATTCAGGGGTAAACATCGATGGCAGTAATTGGAGAACAGCACAGCAGGGAATTTCATACATTTCTGTTCTGTGTGGCTCAGTCAACAATATCCTGACTTTTTCAGGTGTTCGTATGCCAGGGGTCTTTTCAGATTTTGCACAAAATTTCCTGCACTATATAGGGTCTATTTGACTGGTCACAGCTTTATTGATTGGATGAGCGCAAAGTTCAGATTCGGCCGTATCACAGCTGTTATACATGTTTGGCTGCCATCACAAAAAGCTGTAGCTGTCTATCATTTTCTCTAATTCAGTGCAGCTTCACTAGAGCTATTAGTCCTGTATTTGTAATTAGATGAAATCAGAATCATTAGTCATTCACCATAGGTCTTTAAGGAACTCATTTGCAGTCGCTGCATTTGTCCCCGCTGTCATATTTGTGCATTAATGCTGTCCTTTTGGACTTTGAAGGAAGCATAGGCTGCATGTTAGACAAATAATCCGAGCTACCCCTGACAATCATCTTTTTGAAGCTGTTTTGCAAATCCCAGGATGCAGTTTGTTATTCTTACTGTTTTGTATTCTCATGTATTTGAGAAGGTGACAAAATAGCACCAGCCCCTATAACAGTATAATTCATATGCATGCAGTGACAGCAGGGACAGGCACAAAAAAAGTGCTGCATGCTCACAACACTTTATAGGATCAAAACACGGACCGTATATGTGAACGCACCTCCGTGGTGCATGACCAAAGCTGTCGGGAAAGTAAACCGCTCGCGGTGGGAGTCGCAACCCGCGGTTTCGCTCAGGTCTCTTATCAGAGTTTGCTGCTTGTCACACGGCCCCACGCCAGCAGAAGCACGGAGATTATTTCAGCTGAACCTGAAACGATCTGTATCAACGACTCGTGTTGCATGAAATCTTGCAGCTTTTTTCAGGCGAACCTTCGGATCACAATCAGATAACAAGCTAAACGATTAAGAGGGGCTCTTTACTGGTCATCACCCTCTGGATGTATTTGTTCCTGTTTGGCGTAGTAGGCAGATTTTTAGTTGCTTCTGTTGAAACTGCACTGCTCTGTGGTTAAAGTCAATAAAACTGTAAATGCAAACCACTGACTGGAGCTGTAATGACCAGCCCTTTAACTTCCTATCCTATTGAACACTTAAATTAAACTCTTTAAGAGTTACTCATATGCACGCTGACTATTGCAAAGACTGCAGCTTTCAGGCAGTTTTCAGGTCTTGCAGTAATTATACAAAGCACCACAGCTCTTTGTGAGCAATTGAAGGCCCATCTAATAGAGCTCCAGGTAGAAAACCAAGCCAACAGCAACGTAAACCACCAAAGTAATGATGCAACTAACTCGGCTAACAACATAAAACCAGACCTGAATCACAAAGGTGGGTGTTAAAATGATATTTTGGCCATTTTAAAGTAAGTTTTTGATTCCTGAAAGGCCTCAGATTGGAGAAATAGAGCTTACATTCTTCAGGATTGAAGTCTGAGTGCAGCCAAGACCAAATTGGATTCTTGTAACCATTTGAACACCAATCCACACATTTTTAAAGCAGTTCACCATGATTTTTGTAAACAGTGAAACTACAATTTATTTTGCATTACAGGGTTATTAATATGAAATGATGTTTTTGTGCCAAAATTAAGTTTAGGATTCAAAACTCACATACATTTGTCACATACAAGGCAAAGCAGGGGTTACATTTTACACCTTTGCAAGTTCCTTTCAGATCACTGGAATAAATGAAAATAAAATGAAGGAATAGACTCTCGAATAGTAAATAAAACAGAGAATGCTTGGCATCGGCCGATATTTGTCCTTAGTAAAGCTAATTTAAAGTCAGGCACATCCTCGGACAGCCCGGTGTTGTTGCAGAATTGAATCGAAATATATTTTTACGTTCACTAATAACATCTGCATATTAAATACTCTAAATTAACTTTATTTAGGTGTCTTTAACACTGAGCAGTGCACAAAGGTTGAATATGGAACATTTTAATAAAAAGCTATATTTAAAAAAAATAATACCTCCCAATACTCGCACTTGCACCCTTGTGCCCTTCCAGGGGTGCGAGTGCATAGGGTGTCCTGATTCTCAAGTGCGAAAGTTGACCACGGCCCTTTTGCACCCTTGATCAGCACTTCGCCCAAGTTTGCATCGATGCGGACTTCAGGCAAGGGTATTACCCACAATCCATTGCTGCGTGGGACATTTGAGAAGAAGGCTGAGCAATGGCTCAAGTGCCTTTTTTGTATTTTCAAGTGAAAGAAGCTCATTTTAAGACGATTAATGATATTTATTCATGCTCTGAATGTTTTAGACTAAGATATAAATGTGGACAGCAATTAATTTAAATTTAGTCAAATAATTGATTGTTTGTTTGTTTGAAAGCTGTTAATAAAGATTTTTTAAAAAGCACAAACAGCGACCAGCATCCCTGCATGCGTCGCGGTCGATGCCGCGATGCTCACTGTCCCAATTCGGCAATTATTTGCACACTTGTGTACTACGCACTCGAAGCCTTACTGCGCACTTCCTCTAAGCGCAGAAGGGTGTAGGGCGGAGTGCGCGTATTGAAATTGGGCCCTAGCCGTTAACTCTTGAGCCAGTATGTAATAAAATGACCCTTTACAGGGTTAATGAAATGTTACTCAGACCCCCACCGCCCTCTGTGGCCAGAATACCACACTTGCTTCACAGTGGCGGTCCGGTCTCTCTTGAACTTATTAAAGCTGACATGCCTGGTGCTGCAGTCTGCTTCCAGCATGTTTCCTGCATGTTTTAGATCATGAACACAGCTGATTTGTTTGATTTAGTGATGAACCGCTCCTGCAGACACTAATGAAGGCTGAGGAGACATTTCAGCAGTTAGATTAAGGTGTTAAAAAGACGAACGCACAGCGAGGAGATAAGTTTCACTTTTGCTTCTGGTAAACGGACACTAGGGGGTGCTAAAAGCAAGCCAAAACTGCCAAGTATTCCTTTAAAATGCACCCCGTTCTCGTTTTTTATCAATACATTTGGCAAAAATCACCTCCTGCATTCTCAAGCACAGGCGACAGGTGATATAACACAAACATAAGTTGTTCAAATAAAAAAAATCTTTTTTCCACACTTCTCAACATCTTTGTGAACCATTATGAAGAAGATGTTTTTGCATTGTAAAGTCTGTTGAACTTCATTATTTAACTGGTCTAGAGCAAGAATCTATTTTTTACTTCATAAATTTTACATAATATAGCATTTACTGCAGCTGCATATTGGCCATGAAATGACTCGGCTCCAAGAACGGCGCTCTCTCTCTCTGCAGTTATTAGCTCCTGACATTAGCCGAACAACTAGAGTGAAATGTCTCATTTACAACTTTGGAGATTTTGTCGGTCTTCTGCGATTTCTGCATTAATGATGTAAAATGACACACAGCACTTTGTCCTGGGGGTAAAACCTGCACCGACTTCATTACAAGGTGCTTTAATTAAACTTTATAATTAAAAGCAGAATATTGGGTTGGAGGAAAGCTGGGAGCTAAAATTGAAATGGCCAAAAACATTTGCACGCTCACTGCTCGGGGTTTTTCTCACCGTCTCCTCTCAAGTCAGGTCCAGCAAGAACCACGAGAGTTAAACAAGGGAGGAATTTTAAAGAAAACACACTTGACACCATCTTCATTAAGTGTGCAGGGAAATTGAATGGGGGTGTGTGTGATGAGAAAAAGCAAAGTAGTGGTTGGAAAAGTAGCTGGGTGAAGAATTTGTCTGCTTTTTTAGCTGACCATATGCTCCAGTCTGCTGTCCAGAAGGGCTGTGTGGTATATTACTCACCTAAAGCCGTGTGCTATTACATTTATCCTCCAGCTCTGCAGTAATTTGCAGTGTCAGGTTGAAATGTTTTCAGCGCCTTAAGATGATGGGGGTACTTTAAGCTTTAATGAGTGGAAAGCACATATAGCACCATATGTGACACATTTTTAGGAAAGCGCTGAAAAGGACAATGGGCTTTTTTACGTAAAAGTGCAATTTAGAGTTCGTCTTAAGTGTTTTTACTTTTAAGTCCAAGAGAAAAGCATGGGAAATAGCAGCTCCACAACACCTTGGCTATATTTATGACAAGGCTAAATCATGGGTAACAATAAATCAGGTAGAAGTTATGTTGGGCCTTGTTTTCCTTCTTCTTTAGCGGCTGGTGAGGGTTAGGGTGAGCTTTGCACATACAGTGATGGTACTTATATTGTTGAAAGGGGCAGAGTTTGGGCTTTAATCATAATGCATTGTCGCTACTGCTTGTTTTTCTTGGTACGTGAGTATAGCGTCTTTTCTTTTTTCGTTTAGCAGCTTATTGTTGAAATTGAAAGCACTAGCTGCGTTTTCATGTGCAAAATGTCTTTAATTCCGATCGTTATTCGGATTAGAATATGACTCTGCACATGGACCCTGGGATAACAAATCCGATCATGTTAAGTGTTTACATTCGTCATACGTTCGGTCGGAATAAATCATTTTGTCATGCGCAGAACGATCCAATACACCCAAAAAGGCCGTAGAAGAAGAAGTAGCGGACTTCCGCTGTAAACAAACATGTGTGCATGTGAAAATGGAGCAGAACGATGTTCTTCAGAGCGTGGTTTTATTTTTAGTTCTTTAAGCACATCGAGCAACGCATATGTGTCCGAAACAGACCAGTTTTGTTTTACGCCCGCGTTGCTTTTATCCAACTTCCGTAAACGGTGACATAATGTACGTATACGTAACTGACATGCGCAGTAATGACCCACAAAAGGAATAAGTGTTTACATGCACCATGATTGAATTAACAATCAGCATTACCCAGCCGTCTCAATTGGAATGAAGAGTTGATCCGATTGAGTTTAATCAGGTCAAAGTATTCCGAATGGCTTGTTTACGTGACGCATTTTTATTCCGATCAGGCTTTTATTCCGATTACTTGTGTCCATGTAAACACAGCTTGTGTTTCTATTGTTGAGACGAGCTTCTTCCCGTTGAAGCTACGATCCGGAGGCTGACAAATGTATCACACCTTAAGCCACTGACTCCACTTTCGTTATTTCAGCCGAAAGAAATGCCTCTCATTCCTCGATGCACCCCTCTAGCTGGCAAAAAGAGCTACACATTGTTTTACAGTCATTCTCACATTATGCTGTTTATTCATATGTATGTTTAAAGACTTACTTGTCCATAAGTAAATGTCACTAACTCTGCTTCTGTCTAGATACATCCTCAAATGCGCTACATTTCATTCATTTCATTATAACCCAAAACGTGATTTATATAGGTTATTCTATACTTTTAATTCCTTATACATACCACATATCACATAAAAAATACTTTGGATCAGTAAAATCCCTCTATTAGTTTTGTACAAGGCTCAAAAGAATTTATTTACCACATCAATGAAAGAGTTTGAATTAACCAAAGTTTTAAATTTCATCAAATTCCATTTAGATAATCTGACACTCTTCCTCTTATATCTCAACCGAACCGTAACGTGTGCATTTTTATTTTTTATTCCACATTTCCATAAACCCTCATCTAATTTATGCTCTGTTGGCCTGGGATCAGTAATAAACACAAACCAGCAGTGTTTCTTCTTCTTTAAATTCTGCAGCAGCACATTTCTCTCTATCTTCTCCCAGCGGTTTTAGCTTATTAATATATTTTGTGAAATAAAATAAACCAGGCAGAACTTTCAGAACAGGGGTAGTTTTAAAGAAGAGGAAAAATAAATGAAAACAGCTTTCAAGGTAAAAAACACAACAACACCTAACAAACAGGGTGAGAGAACGCTCGGTGGGTTGGATTCTGAGAGTCGGTGGAAACAACCAAACTTGAACCCGCTGTAGCTCATTAGTCCTGCCATGTTCTGACAGCTAATGGAAGCTTAGAATATTAATTACGTTTTCTCTCTGACATCTGAAAATGTCCAGCCATATTTCAGAACATTAGGTTTGAGTTAAATGACACCGAGCTTCTAGGAATCATTAACCTCACAGTCATTTTATTAAAATCCATGTTACAGAAAAATGAGCAGACAGTAATTATCTTTTTTTAACCACCAGGTTGTGTAACAGCCCAAGCTGCTTTCAATGTATCTATATGAGAATAATATATTTAACACATTGTTTGTTAATACAGTCTAATGTAATCAGAAACTTTGGAAACTATTTTTTATACTTTTGTGAGTTAAACTGAATCAAAGTTTGCATGCTGAGTGAATACTTTTACATTTTTAGCAATTAAATTTAATTTACTTAAATAAATATTACTTTCTCAAAAGTGGAAAGAATTACTTTTATTTGTTCAATATTAATTTTTGCAGAAAAACAAAGTTCCTGGAGGACTGTCGGTGCAATAAACACGACATGAATAGAAATTCAACATTTGAACAGGAAAGTAAAATTTATTTAATGAATAACCACAATTATTTTTCTCCATAAGGTATACCCACATGGGATGCATTATAGTAAATGAGAACTTTTCTATGTGACCATTTGGTTCCTCTGTGTGCAATACCTGCAGATGCCAGTGGTGGCAGTAGTTTATGGGTAGTTCAATGGAGCTGCGTTTAAAAGAGTGTAAACATCCACCATCCAACCACTAATTAATCTATCTTCTTTCTCTTAAAGTAACAATAGATAGTTTTTAACTTTAACATTGATCTCAGTGATTGTTGAGTTAGAAACTTGATCAGTTTCATATTTGACACCACTCTGCAGCCCTCTGCTGAACAAAACCGCACTTGGTAATTTTGTGGAGCGGGTAGGTGCCCTATAGGGGGAGCTATTTTCTTGCTTTATGGCTGTTAGCTATAATGCTAGTGGTTAGCATTTTCAGTTCTCCAATTGACAATAAAAAGCACAAGAAGTTTCCTTTTTCTGTTGGCATCATGGTGGATCCTGGAGGTAAAATTAAGAGAGTAATGTCTTTGGAGGTGAAGCAAAGAGCTAAAACCGGAGTAAATATTGGCCTTTAGTATGAGGGAGCTAAAGGAGGCTACAAAATCACGGACTGATGGTGACCTGGCTTTGTTGCTACTGAACTTGTTAGTAATAGTAATTTTTTGTCCAGCATTGTGGATCTCTTTACTTTATGGTTTATTTTAGTATTAGTGGCTCATGTTAGTGTTAGCTCGTTGCTAGCGCTAGCTACAGCAGGCTGCTGCAGGGTTGTTTATGACAGTTGTAATTCCACTTTCAACCAGTAGGGCAGAGGAGCAGGAAACTGTTCTGTGTTACTCTTAACCACAGACATATATACGTAGACGCCCCGTGGACTGGCGCTGCCTATTGGAGCTACTGTAGTGGCCGGCCGCCATCTTAAATGGGTCTCCATTCGCCCCCAGTACATTCATTTCTATTGAGGAAGGACCTAAAGCTTTTTCACAAAACCAGACACATGGTATGGCATGATAATTAAAATATAAACAAAATAAATTAAAATATAATATAAAATATAAAATAATCCCACGTGATCTGTTTTCAATAGCATGCCTGTTGTTGCAACCGTAGGCTGCACAAAACCAGGAATAGTTGCTCACCCTGCATTGACTTTGCAGAGCAAGGAGACCCATCCAATGTGGCGGCGATGCGGTTACACTCTCCAGCGCCCAATGGGGCGTCTACATATTCATGTCTATGCTCTTAACTGGTCTCAGGTTGGAAGACCAACAATTTAAAGCTGCAATGCCAAATCTGCAAAACAAGCTAGCTTTTAAACACAAGCACGGTCACATAACGCTCACCCCTCCCGTCGGCTATCATCCCAATCAATATTAAATAAATAAAAAGATTACAGCCTGCATTTATCAAAATAACGTCTAATGAGTCTGAGATAAGTCAATAACATGAGGCTCTCCAGCTGTGGTTGGAGACAAGCTGATGTATAGGGGAGACCACTGGGCCCTCTAGCCCCCATGTGAGGATGCTACTTGTTTAGAATTTTACTGATGTTGTTCCTGGACTGATAATATGAGAACAGCTGCAACTCTATATTTGATAGAAAAATTATAATAACCATGAAGCATAAAATCAGCCTGTTGGACTTTCAGCTGCAACATAAATCCATCCTGCAAATGACCAAAGAAAGGGATAAAGAGGTGATATAAACATTTTAATACCTCTGAACGAATCCTGAAGTCTTTTTTAAAGATTTTATTTGATATTCGAACCCAAAGGTAAAACATGCAATAATAGTATTATCCTAGAAATAAGACTGTGTGATTGCTTTAATTGGTTTTCTAACAAATATCATCAATTATATTAATGCTTTCTACTTTAGCCTGATACAGACAGTCTGAATCAGCAGCAGGTGCAACAGTTAGTTATTAATAAACATGAACATGTTTGATGGTTCAACTCTTCCGTCACAAATAAAGTTTAATTTAAGAAGTTCAGATTTGGATTCTATTTTTTCCAACACCTGTTTCACAGCACTAGAAGATTCTGCTAAATTAATTTGGGCTCAGTACCAGGACCCCATGGTCTCAGCTGTGTGCAATATTCAACTTTTTTATTCTTCACTAAAATCTCTCTCTCTCTCTCTCTCTCTCTCTCTCTCTCTCTCTCTCTCTCTCTCTCTCTCTCTCTCTCTCTCTGTCTCTCTCTCTCTCTCTTGTTGTGGTAATGTATGCAGATTGTCTATAGAGAGCAAATCAGCTGCCTCTGATAAGCAGTGGATTGTAATCTATGCCAAGAAAAGAAGAAGGAAAAAAAAACTCCACGCATGATAAGTTCCAAATGCAGATTGTGGATCTTGTGCATTTATGCAGGGTACAAATAGCTGAGGGGATTTATTTTCAGGATGATATGGAGAGAGAGGAGGGGAGGACAGTTCAGGAAGGCTTAATGTAAATTAGTGTAATTACTTATAGCAATTTAGGCTAGTTCAACACCCCGCTGTGTTTAACAACTCTGTCTTTAAAGGATTTAAACTGATTAAACTGAACGCATGACTAACAAACAACCGTGCCTGTCGGATGTGCGGGTCATTTTTATGAAAAACAACAAGAACGTTTTGAGCACTGCAGCTGTAAAACTGTTGTAATTAGGATTTTATTTTGTAAATTGAATCAGTTTGAAAACGCTGCTTTATGGGGATCATCAGTGTTCAGATGAAACTGGCTGCAGTACACTCATATCAATCATTGTTTATGGCACAAATCTAAATCTTAAAGCACAGACAAAAAATGATCTTATGGTGCATTAAAAAATCTACTGCTTTATATTTCTTTCTTTCATTCATCACACATCAGGAAAGCAAATGGATCAAAATTGACTGCATATCTGCAAGAGTGTGACTGACATCTAGTGGACTACTCAGATAAAACTACACAAAAACAGAATGGCACACTAAAATAACAGTGTAAGTCATTAAAATGCTAAAATCCTTCTCTATGCATATAAATAAATGTAATTTTGATCATTTAGCACCTCTAAAACTGATGTTTAGTGAAGAAAGTAGTGATGAAATTAGGGGTGGGGCTTGATTTAAATAATTAATCAAATTAATTAGAGAATTTGTAATTAATGAATCATGATTTATCGCATTTTTATCATTCAAGAAAATTTACACCCAAAGCAATTTTTTAAATTAAAAACAATGAAGCAGAGGGTTAGGGTTAGGGTTATGAAGAGGGATTTCTGATAGCTCATTTGATTGTAGTTTTAGTTTTGTTTGGAGCACATAAAAAAGGATTGCATGGTCTTGTAGCCATGTTTCTGACGTTTTTTTAAAGGTGCAGCTTGACAATATTCATTGATATTTAGGGCATGCATTTTGCTGCTAAACTTCAACATCCCCCATGTGGGGGACCCTCGGGCCCAAAGGGTTAAATGCGTTAATTTTTATTAACGCGTTATTTTATAAAAATTATTAATCATAATTAATGCGTAAAATTCCCATCCCTAGATAAAATATATATAAAAACTTTAAAAGTTTTTTTCAGGAATTGTTCATTATATTCCTGCCAAATGGAATTTGACAAATTAAGCAAATTATTAGAACTAAAATAAGAGGTAAAAAAACCTTTGCACCATAAATGCGATGCTGGTTTTGACTGCACAGTAGTTAGTGTGTCAAAAACTTGGATTAACTGCTGTAATCATCACCCTCTCACTGTAAAGCAGAGGTGGAGGTGGTAACTTGACCTTGGCTCTTAATGGCTGTGTGACAATCGTGCCCCGTCCCACTGGCCCGTCTGCCCCGTCGTTGCAGCTATTTATAATGTCCAGACACAGTGCAGAGGTTATTCAGAGGTGGCAGTGAACAAAAGGCGACAGAGGAACAAAGGGTAAGTATGTTTACTGTTATTCTACCAGCTGTCGACTCATAATCCCAGTTATTAATTTTGCTGTTCAGATTTGCATGCATGTAGACTCTTTGTTTCTATTTAACACCCATATTTAAGCAGTTCCACCAATGTTCTTTTGCTTGATTTCTCCTGAAATTGTTACACTTCTGAGATCGTAGGTCACAAAGTTGAGTGCAGTTATTTTACCAGACTGCCACTTTTCGCAACAATTGGTTCTTTGCTTTAAAATGTGCTGAAAGCCTTCTGAGACAGAGCTAGAAATGTTTTCTATGTGTTGTTATTTCTCACCTTAGGTAAGAGCCACAGCGATGTCAACAGACCGTCACGAACATTGCGACAAGTGTTACGATGTCTACTGTCCGGTGCAGATCTCAGTCTCGTGCACGGTCATCAAGTGTCGTAACAACTGCGGCGCCACCTTTCACCTGTGCAAGCAACAGGAGCACCAGCTCCTCTGTCCAAACGAGACGGTCCCGTGTCTAAATGCTGACTATGGTTGTCCACTTTCACTGCTGCGCCACAGGCTGGCCAAACACTTAGAGGTCTGTCCTGCCAGCGCTGTCTGCTGCTCCCAGGAGTGGAACCGCTGGCCTGTTCCTGACACTGACATGACCTTTTACAGAAATGTTTCTGAAAATATTCAATTAAACTCGGAGGTGAGCCTCGACGTTGCTCTGGCTCTCAGGGATCAAGCCCTGCTGTTTCAATCCATCAAAATGAAAAGCATTTTTCCTGAGCTGGTGTTAAAGGAGACCACTCTTCAGAATATTTCTACCGGAGTCCAAAGTCCTGCAGAGGAGACGTCCTGTTCTGAATTCAGTGACTTTAGTGGAAAAACTCTTGCGGAGAAGGAGGAAAAAGCACTGAGTCAAGAGGAGAGGGATGTTACGGCAAAGAGCAGAGATGTGGCAAGTGTTCAAAATTACCGTCAGTGGGAGAACTTTTTTAACACGGAGGAGAAAGGATGCAACCAAAGTGTTAAAAAACTAAATGAAGAGGGAAATGGGATAGTAAGGGAAGAGCGGGTGTTATTAAACAGCATGGGGGAGACGAGAAACTCTCATGGAGGTGAGGAGAATGCTGTTACAGCCAGAAGCATGGGTGGCGCAACGGGCCTTGCACCATGGCAAGACGGGGTGCTCGAAAGGTTAGGCAAAGAAGTCAATATTGCAGACTATAATATGTATCTGGTGCACAATGGGGCGATGCTGATTAATTTTGGCCAGCTCGCTGCATGCACTCCGAGAGAAAAGGATTTTGTTTATGGCAATCTGGAACCAATCGAAGTCAAGACGATCCGCTCGTTTAACGTTCCTAAAAGCTATCGAGCAAAGCGCAGTCACCTGAAGGATCCTTCGCACAAGGCCCAAACTCAGCACCAGAGTGTGGACACTGCAGATCTAGGCTTGTCCGCTGAAGATCTTCCAAAATCTGAAGAGATCGGCTCAGCGCTTTTGTGCTCCTTGGAAAAGGAACAGAAGGGCCATTTAATCTCAGAGAGTGCCTCAACAGATGGGCTTTTTGTAGATGTCGGAACCCAAACATACAACTTCCCCTCTGCTCCTTTCGATGCTGATGCTTCCTTGGCGGATATCATTGCAGAGAGACCTCGTGGCCTTTATGTTTGTGTCGAAGAAGAATCTGTCACCAGGAGACACAACAAAAGAAGTTCCGCCTTCAGCCGCATGTGTGGTCACTTCTTCCGCCGTGACGAATACCACTCTCACTTCAGGAATGTGCACTGTGACATCCAGGCCTCCCTTAACGGATGGTTCCAGCAGCGCTGCCCCTTAGCATACCTTGGCTGTACTTTCACTCAGATAAGGTTTCACCCTGCAGGTCAACAAGCAGCAATCAGATTCTGTCAAGATGTCAGCGCCTTTAAGCTCCAGCCACATATCCCTTCATCCCCGTGTGAAGGTGGGAAAGGCTTCAGCCCTCAAGGAAGTGTAAAATATCCCGATACCCTGAGCAGGCTGCCCCTGGAGATTCTTCAGCACATCGCTGGTTACCTTGACAGTTTTACTTTGTCTCAGCTGTCCCAGGTTTCCCACATAATGAGAGACGTGTGTGCCACACTGTTGCAGGAAAGAGGGATGGTCTTCCTTGAGTGGAAGAAGAAGACCTACAAGCATGGTGGAAGCTCATGGAAGTGTCGAAAAAAAGCAAGTATCGTTAATGTTTTAAATGACTTTAGTGTTCGTAACCATTCTGCTATGTGTCATTCAAACAGCAGGACAGCTGCTTAGAGCTGTTATGGTAATCGTGCACAACATAAACATTGTTGTGATTATCCTGCCGTGTGAACGGGGCTTAAGCCTCCTTTCCACCGGACATGAAACTGTCGCGAAACAGTCACGAAACATACTATGCAGCAATTATCCACCGTTATAGTGTCGGAGTTCCTTTCCACCGACAGCAAAGTGTAACATTTTGCACACGTCCCAGAAGTTTCACGTCTTTTTTTTACGCACTACACTTCCAAAACACGTCAAACTCCACAGTTTAGATCAGGCCAGACAGGAATCAAACACGAAAGCAGTGTAAAACCTTTGGAAACTTTCAAAATAAAAGTCACGTGCAGATAAACGCACGTCATTTCCTGTGAAACCACCGTAGCCGATGTAAAAAGAACAGAAAATAAACTACAGACCTTTCTGGATGCATGCAGCGGTCTTTCTCCTTGCTTTTTATTGTGTGGACTTCTGAAATCGATCATTATTTTGTGACTTTGGAATGCTTTTGCGCTTGCGGGTAAAACGCCACTATTACGTTACACACGGCTTTAAGCAAACTGCTCATTTGCTAACAAAAGGCAGATCAACCCAAACGAAGATGGCTGCCACGGCTAGTCAACCTTAGCTAACACAAAAATGGCTATGGCCCATTGTACTTATATTTTACAGCCAAATAATTACAAAAAGCGCTTAATGTCTCAATCATGTTGGAAGGAAAGTTACATTTCCTTCTTAGCCGGCTGGGGGATTGCCAGTTTTTCTCCTTTTAAAAATGCTAAATAGGGACAGTAGTCTACCATCTGTGAGCCTGGGGGTTGCCGAGGTTACACCAACAAGTGCTGCTGCTATGGATCATAGCCAGACTATACATTCACATATATAGGATGGCTTGCCAGGCTAAGATTGAACATCATGTTAGTTTCAGGGCAGCTGGTCTTGCGCATTAAAAAAGTTCCAGGCATTTAAATGTGTTTAATTCCAGAACATCCAATAATAGCAGCAGGGTTTCCACCTGAATCCTGATACATGACTATATTTCTCAATTGTGTCCAAATTCGAACATTTCACAAAAGAGAGGCTCTTAGCAAATGTGAGTCAGGAAGGTCACATGCAACAGCTGGTATCACACAAGACTTTATGATCGACAATAAAGCTGGCCTCATTACTTACATCATTATGCCACAAGGACACCTCCAGTTGCATGGATTTACAGCACTGCCTTGGTTTTATTTCAATCCTGTCCGCACTGATGGAAACTCTGCAGAAGGTTTCAATTATTCAGACTCGTCATTACTGAAAGTCGTCATTCTCTCCATGAAATGCACCCAAATCTGGAGGATTCCTTGAGGCACAGCAGATGAGTTCACGTTATTAATCATCATCAATTTTGGTAGCAGGTGCACAGTTTGCTGTAGAAATGTGGCAGATTGTGATAATAAATGCATCTGGGTGGAATGGAAGAGAAAAAAGCATTTAAAAAGAAGTAATTAAGAATTTCTAAAAATGGTTGTCTACTGATAAAGTGGTCTTAAAGCCGGAGTATTTCTTTATCTGATGGCACCATCTAGTGGCTGACAAGCATAACACACCAAGAGTTGGTCGATTCGGTTTTTTAAGGTGGCGACTGCACGTTTCTTGTTTATGATTGTGCTTCTGTAGCTGACAAACAGAGCTAAAACACTTTGTTTTACAAGTATTATTCTCATGTCATGTTACGTTTTCATATATTTATATTTTAAAGACTTACTTGTCCGTGAAAAGTTAATCAACGCTGCATCAGCTGAGGTACTTCCTTAACTCTGGTGAACGTAAGCGATAGTCTAACGCTATTGGTCAGTTCTGATAGGCGCTCAGTTTCCTATTGCACGGAGCTCTACGGGGCAGGGGGCGGGCTTAGCAAAAAAACAACAACAAAAAACATTGCTTACATTATATCACACTACTTGATAAGACAATCACTTTTGCGGATTTCTGAAAAATCACACATTATTCCTGAAAGGGGAAAACTCCGGATTGCTGCTTTAAAATCTTTCATTTTCATTTGATTACATGCAGAAAAAAGAAAGAAAGAAATACATGTGCATTTTAAACATAGTCTATTTTGGTGCTGCTGTGATCATGGGGCAGAAAGCACGCCAGTGACATCAGTAATGTGGAATGGCCTGAGACTGAACCCAGTGCTCCCAGTACCAATGCTGATGTGAATAACTACATGTCGATGTGACTGTGTG
This sequence comes from Aphyosemion australe, assembly GCA_006937985.1. Lineage (NCBI taxonomy): Eukaryota > Metazoa > Chordata > Actinopteri > Cyprinodontiformes > Nothobranchiidae > Aphyosemion > Aphyosemion australe. The sequence goes on along the minus strand of SSNS01000006.1, from coordinate 720,766 downwards.
GGCAACAGCTGGGTATTTGCTTTGCAGCGAGTGACATAATTTGTATTAATTTGAAACAGATGGTCCCAAAATAACATCCTGCTTTGACATGTGATTATGTAGTCTGTGATCTGGATTCCATGGATATTAAAAACGCGTTGATTGATTGCATGGCAGCAGCCTCTGTGCCAACATTTCTCATTGTTTTATAGGTTTGGAGGTTCAGCTCTCTGTTTTCTCCCGTGGAACGCTGGAGCTTCAGTAACACTCCCTCCATGTCGGATCACCTGAAAACCTGCTGCTTCTATCAGAGAGAGGAGCGCAGGGAGCCGGTGGCTTTAGCGTGCCTGGGAGAGGTCAAACAGCAAAGATAACACTCCACAAGTGATGCGGTTGGATCGTAATAGGAGAAAATGCATGTTTAGAGCACAAAGAATGAAAAAAATGCTGTTTTTTAATTTTTGTGAGCGTGATAAGTCATTAATCCATTGTGTTGTTTGAGAAATGTCCTTGTAATCTGTAATATCCCATCATGAATGAGTTGACTAGTTGGTTCAGCTGCTGATATTTTGCCAGCAGGACAACGCTGACATCTCCTGGAACAAAGCTGAAGTGCATCATGAGTACAGAAACTGGCCTGTACCACGTCATAGGGAGGCTGTTTGGATGCTGAACATAATAATGCATATATTAAATGTCATATTTGATTGGAAGCAGTATGCAATCTTTTATTAAAACCATGACATTTTGTTTTTTATCTAGATTAGGAGCATTGGGATTTAGCAATCACTGAGAATAAATGTCATTTTTTGTTTAATAAACGTGACTAGATATTTTTTCTTTACACTTTAAAACAAGTGGAGTTGAGAGATGATTTTATTAACCTCAGAACATTAAAGGTTTACGTGCAACCATGCATCTTCATCAACTACTGCATCTCCGACACGTCAGGGTTGCGCAGTTTGTTGATCACCTCAGAGAGCATTTTGTTGCACATAGCTGCATAAGGATTAAGAAGCACGGCCTGCTGTCGGGCAAATTCACTTCCGAGTGTGGCTGCTTTCTCAAAATCAGCTCTGGCTTCATCATTCTGGCATGCTAATCTCCGTAAGAGGCCTCTCTGCACCAGTGCTTGGCAGGCGGAACGTCCAGTGCTGCCACTGAGGGAGATGGCTTGGTCCAGGTCCTGCAGAGCTCCTGGGAGGAAGAGAGAGCTTTGTGATGTATCTACATGTGTTAGTTTATTGTGTTGTGCACGTGTTGAAAGCTAAAATAAAACATTTTCTGCAGAGTTTAGATTATTTACCCCCCAAAAAACAGCATAAAAGTTTCAAATTCTACGATTAAAACCCAACAATCAAATGTTTTCTCTAATCCCGCCACCGCTAACTGTATTGTTCTGTTACACAACCGTTTTACAAGAAACACGTGTGCACATTTTGGCAGCAAAGAACTCCCAGCTTCCTTTTAAGATGAGCAGAAATGGGCTTAAATGCAAAATTGCAAAGAGCATTTTGTTGCACTGAGGTGCATATGGATTAAGAGTAATTCCCTTCCAAAAAACGTAATTTATTTATTTCGTTTTTCCACCAGCTTGCAAGCAAATTTAAAAGAAAACATCCTCAATCAGTTGCATGCAATAAGAGTTGTGACTGAGCACAGTTGCTCTAAAGAGCCTCAATAAAACATCAGATTTATCTTTTTTTCTGAGTAAGCACACAAGTTCACTGGAACTTTTCAGAGACAAATGCAACAAGAATAATGCACATTGTGCTTCTTAAGATTATTCAGATACAACAGGAACAAAATCCCTGTTTAAGCTGCCACTTTCATGACCGACAGCGTGAAATGGAACCAAAGAACAGGAGACTAACAAAGAGCTTATAAGGTAACAGTGTTGACAGCGTGCACAGATAGACAGAGCTCCCGTATTGTGTCACGCTGGCCTCAGACTCAGCAGCCTGACAAGCCAGCACAATGCAGCGCCTCTGGGAAGAGTTATTACCGAATTTGTTGAATTTACCTGCTGTGTCCCCCAGCAGCCGCAGGGCCTGGGCCCGGTTGTTATAGGCAGAGCCTCGCTCAGGCAGGATCTGGATCGCCCGGCTGAACAGCTGAAGTGCAGCTTGCAAATCCCCAGCCTCTGCTGCTGAGACACCCCGCATCTCCAACTCTTTCACTTGCTTCAGCAACTCTGTGTCAAAACCACTGTCTGGCAGGAGGAGATAAACAGGCTGAAAAAGCACTCGTACTCAGCTGACAGGTACCGTGGCAAAGGAAAACACAGAAATGTCACCCAGAACTAAGTTTTCATTACAATATCTTTTTTTCCCCTCCTGCCTAGGAATGGAAGGTGTTCCAATAAATTCAATATTCTGTGACATGATATGCAGAGACAAGTCAGAAGCCCACGCTCACCATCATCAATTAATTCCTCGTCTTGGTTAAGACCGGGAATGTCTCCGAAGGGGGTGGTAGGGTTGAATATCGCCTGGAGTACAGCTCTGTCATGAGCAGAAGTCATCTCACTGGCGCCCGTGGAGTAAGTAGACGGGATAACGGGAGAAGAGGAAAATCATGAAGCCTAAATCACAGCAGGGTTGAGAATTCTTCCTTCTGCCACCAGCCAATCAGGGAAGGGGGTGGAAGCAGAGGTGGACTTTGAGACTTCCCAGCACATCTGTATTTGGTTAAATACAACATGCTGTGGAATAGAAACAAGATGCAGAGCTCTTGTACTTGTAGATGGAAAGATGATTTTTATTTCTGATTTGAAATGAGAAAAAATCAAACGAAGAAATAAATAAGTTAACTTTATAGAACTTATAAAAAATGACTAAGGCCCTGTCCACACGTAGACGGGTATCTCCCAAAAGGAAGATATTTTTCTACGATTCGGCCTGTCATCCACACAAAAACGCAGATTAACGCAACGAAAATTCATCTTTTTAAAAACTCCGGACAAAGTGAAGATTTGCGTTTTCTATGTTTTAAGCAGACATAACCAGAGTTTTAGGTTTCACAACGTCACTATCTGCGACAAAAATGCTGACGGCCCATGTGCGACCTGTGTTTACACTACAATACACATTATTTTGTGTCTTGTTGACTTTATAATCATAAAACTACATTTAAGAGCAATTCTACCTCCTTTTCGGTCCGCACAAGCGAGCTAGGTGCCATGTTTCATGTTTTGTTGAAGTTAAAGATGAAATGGATAGAATTCAGAGGAACTACTGCCACCTACAGGTCTGGTATGCCTATGAATGTGCTTAACAATGCACTTATGCGGTTATGTGCGGATGGAGTTTTTTTCTAAAACGAGGTGTTGTAGACAGTATTTTTTAGGAGGGCGGATATTTGTTTTTAAAAAAACCCGGCTACATGTGGACAAGGCCTAAATTACACATAAAATATACTCTAAAATATTTGGCTTAAGAGGCATTGGTTGCCCTGACCTGGTTCAGATCATATTTGTCGGATAGGTCCTTGTCTGTCAGCGTTGGCGACAGCGTTTGTTCCAAGTCGGCTCCCCTTAATAAATGTGGTGTACCCCAGGGCTCAGTTCTTGGCCCTTTACTTTTGTTTCTATATATGGTGCTATTTTTTGGAAATATTCATGTTTGTCTGTTTCTTAGCTTAAATGTATTATATTTTATTTATATATATATATTTTGGTTTGTTTTTGTTTTAATTATGCTTGTTTTAGTTTCTATCACTTAAGTTTTCAGCACTTTCGTTGACAGTGTTGTGTAAAAAATGCTATATAAATAAATATGGATTGGATTTGAGATCATATGTATCATATGTACAGAAAAAACATTTCAGTGTATGACAATAATCAATCTGTAGTTATTTCTTTGCTATATTGAGGAATGTGTGGTCTGAACAAACACCCATAAGTACTAAGTGCTCTGTGGTTGACAGCTGTTTCAGTTGATGAGTTCATGCGCACCCTGGTGGGTTTGCATCCTTATTATAGCAAAAACAAGTTATTGTGATTGAAAATCATTATGAAGATATTAACAGAGTGTTTGTCATTAAAAGAAGCCGCTGGATCTCATTTTCACCAATGGCAGCTCTCCTTAATATCAAATTGTGTATGAACAGCAGGAAGTCTGTTTCCGTGTATAAAAGTCAAAAACAAGCTGCTTTAATGATGTATCTCACTTATATGGTGTTGTTTTGAAATATGCAGCTGATCTAAGTGGTCAATACAAAATAAAGCACCCTCAATGTATTGTGACTATTCTAGGAAGTCCCCCTGATTTTCCTCACTCCTTTCCACATTTTTCCAGTTTTTGGTCAGTGGTTGGGTTACTGTTCTACATAATTCAGTGGTTCAATTCCCTCCTTGGCATGTCCAAAAGTTCTGCAACTGCGTGTTAGGCATAGATTCTTTTAAATCAGGTGTGTTGTGATAGAAAAATGTCAAAAACATTTGGGAAAGTGTCCCTCAAGGACCCCAGTACCAGTAGTTGTTATGATGATAACGAGCCCGCTATAGCAATAAACCTTTGTAACCGTCCGAATTGACTTTGATATTATTCACCTGTGATGCATCTGCACCTTCTAATTTTGTTGTTCTTTGTAAAAATATTGATATTAAAGCTTTGATTTGATTTGAATTAGTTGTGGCCAAACAAAGGTTCATTTGGACCATTGGTTCCCTATTTGAAGTTTCATCCATTGACCACATGGGTGACCATTTGTGTTTTTGTGATTTAAAGATCAGGTTTGCTCTTATTGTAATACATTTGCAGTGGTCTCTAGTAGAAATGAATGCCTTGTAAGTCGTTCTCTGGTGGAAAAAAGCTCGGATGCTCCTGTTTGAGGATGTGGAATTCAGCCAGAGGAGAAAGTGGCAGCAGACGGCAAGATTCTGAGTCTTATTTCCTGATATTCAGACATCTCGCCTCTGATTGGCTAACAGCAACACAACTCTATCACTGACTCTGCTTTACAACGTTGGTGTTTTATCTCCACAAATAACACAAGCCTGGAGGAGTTCTGCCATGTCGTGGAGTTGCTAATGCTAACGGTTACTAGCTGAGACGTGCTCTGCTCTCTCCTGGACGCTAAACCAACAACAGCCCTCCCCGTTGTGAGCCAAGATGGGTGAGTCCATGAATGCTAATTTAAAGTATGTACAGACTTTTCTGACCCAAGAGTTTCCTCATCTATTTTCTATCAGAAGCTAATGCAGGAAATAGGGGCAGAAGAGGATCACGTTCAGCCTGCGTGACCAGTCATATTCACAAATGACAAGTAAAAAAAGGTTTCTCAGTGAACTTGGGCTTCAAGACCAGGTTGACAGTAATGTACAAACAGAAATAAACCTCACATCACTCATTACACAAACAGCTTTGAAATCAGAACATTTTATGAGTCACATGTGACAAAATGATTTTGTCACCATTTAGCGGTGAAGCTGTCATTAGAAATGGCACTCTGGCATTTATTGATGATGTAACTGGATGCAAACAGAATCCGCTGGATAGATAAAAAGACCTTTTTTGACTCAGATTTCTCCAAATGAAGCGTAATTATCTTGACTAACACTTTTCAGCAGAGTGACAAACCAATAGACAGTGAGAATGAAAGCCTATAGAGTATATATAAATGCTTTTATGGTTTTATGATTGATGTTATATCAATGAGCCATGCAAATCATAATTTTGTAAACATCAAAATCTGCTTCTGTATTGCCCAAATGTGATCTAGAAATAGTTTTTTCTTTTTTACAATAGAAAGCTGTTCTTTGAGCCCTAATATAGAATCGGAACCTTTGTTGGTCCCCAAAATCATAGGCGTCATTTTAGCCAGGGACAATGGGGACGTGTCCCTACCACTATTAAAGATTGGAAGTTTGGTCCCCACCATTTTTGAACAAGAAGATTTTTAATAAAGAATGCACTCATCTGTGTTTCTTTAACAAGTTCCGCTCTTCAACACTGAAATGAATTATTTTTAACCATCTCCATAACCTGTCTACAAGCTGTGGATCTATCTGGCATTCATTCATAGTCTGAATATTCCCAGTACATCCTGGAACGTGAGTGATGTGCCAACATTGTTTTTTTAATTGTCCAACAAGGTGTTAGCAGTAGTTCTGGCTAGCTTTAGCAGTAGCTTGGACTAGCGTTCTTCTGCGGTTAGCATTAGCATGACAAACATTTCTATAATGCTAATGTTGAAGTGGGTTGGGACATGCAGATTGAAGGTGGTGTGGCTAAGCTCATGACATGTTAAACCAGCTTTTCTCAAAATTAACCATTTATCTGTGGCTTTATTGCATTAAAGGTGTGGAACCTTGTTTGATCAGTACATTTGCAGTGGTCTCTAGTAGGAGTGAAGTCATACTTGGGGGGCAAAAAAACACTGGTGCACCATTTCCAGGAACTAAAAGGAACTGAGCTTCAGACGGCAGGATTTGGAGTCTTTTTTCCTGATATTTGGACATCTCACCTCTGATTGGCTAACAGCAACGCGACTCTACCACTGATTTGCAACGTTGATGTTTTATCTCCACAAATAACATAAACATGGATGAGTTCTGCCATGTGGTGGAGTTGCTAATGCTAACGGTTAGCTTTTACTAGCCAAGACGTTCTCTGCTGTTTCCTGGACGCTAAACCAACAACAACCTTCCCCGTCGTGAGTCAAGTTGGGTGAGTCCATGAATGTTAAGTGACAGTGTGACGTAGATCTGTCAGGATTTTCAAATCCTAGCGTTTCATCATCTATTTTCTATCAGAAGCTAATGCAGGAGATAGGTGTAGGAGACTATTTTCATGTTCAGCCTGCATGAAAAACTCAGTGACTGATTATGATCAGAAATAAGATTTAAAATTTTTTTCCAGTGAACAACACCTTTAATACAACATTACATTACTAATTTACATAGGAAGGCATCTTAGAGACATTAGACACCCCAAGCTGTCTATATCCAACCACAACAAGCTAAATGTATTTTTAAATTCTAGGACCACTTAAGATTTAAATGTCTGATTTAGGACCAGATGTAATCCTGACATCAAAAAGATAAACAACTATTTTTTTTATTAATTGCATAAATCCAAGTTTAAAAATAGAATTGGCAGAGAGAAGTTTTCCTTTTCACCACTTGAGAGAGCTCTTGCTGCTTCTTGTTCCTTTATCATAGACAGTTTGATCCTGCAGGACTCCCATTTTCCACAGGGTAATGCAAGTTAAAGAGTGAGGGCTGGACTATCATGTCCATGGTCACTTGGTGAGCAGCAGATTGCCTGCAGAAGCACACCATGTCCCTCATGGCCTCCCCTATAGTGCAAAAGAGGGGAAGCAATTGTGCAAGGATTATCAGTCTCCCATTACAGCAAATGTCACTACATCAGCAACACTCAACCTGATTATGTCAATAAGGAAACTCGTTGGCAGTGTTTACAGGCTACAGAAGCAGGACCTGGGGGAGTTGAGCTGCCTCAGCTGTAGGCCAAGAAAGAACGATAGCAGATAACACCTGACCCTGTAGCTGCAGCGCTGCTGCAAAACCTACAAACTCAAAGCAACAAACAGTCTTTGTACTTCCTCTGAGCAATTACAAAGACAAGATTAAATGTGACGGCTACAGCAGAGGATAAATAATGAAGTAGTATTTGCTTAAGTGCAAACAGTGCATGACAACAACATTATTACTCATTAGCTGTTCGGGAGGCAGAGTGAACATTTCATACCACCAAATGTCCCGTTGAGCTTTTCCCAAAACATTCAGAGAGATTTTTGTTGCTTCTTAAATACAAATGAGCAACAAAGGCTGGATGAATAAAACATGAAAAAGAACAACAATTCTAAGATAAAGGAATTTCCCCACCAGTCTTTCCTGCATATTTTCATTTCCCCCTCTCCTCGGGGTCTCTTACTGCTTTATAATATCTTAGAAGCAAATTGAACTGGATATTAAAATAAATCTGTAGGCCTTTTCGCTCCACGGCTGTCCGTAAATCTGACATCCAAGCCTGCGCTCTGGATGCTTTTGCCCTACGGTGGTAAACGGGCACCTGGTCCATTTCTACAACATGACAAAGAGCCAGTGCATGCAGAGCTGGGGCATTCTGAGCTTGATTAAAAAGTAATCCAGTAAACTGAGAGTTGTGGAATACCCGCATTGCTGCCTGAGGTTAAGTAAATAACAATGTAAACCTTTGGTAACAAATTTTGAGCAACACCTGCAGCACAAGAACAAACTCCTTCCTGTTTGTTTTTTAAGTTTCCTCCTGATGGTGATAACATCTTACAGATGAGATACAGTTTTACCTGAATAATGCAGATGAAGTTTGTCAGAGTTAAAGAGGAAATTCTGTATAGATTTGAAGATTGAGTCTCATCTTTGTGGCAAAGAATAAATCTCAGAGTGGGAGGACCGTTTCCAATAACCCAATAACCCCAGATGGATAGAATATTGGTAGGTATAAGGAAGAGATAAATACTGAAGGTGATGAAGGACTGTATTGAGATGGATTTAACAGATTCAAAAACTCTGTGACTAGAGCAGGATTGGACCTGCTCCCTATAGCCTACCCTCCGGAGTATCCATCCTGCAGATAAACAACCCAAGAGCAACCTGAAATGAACCGAGAAGAGCTGAGTTGGATGGAAGTGATGAAAAGAGGTTATAATAAAAGATGAGGAGGAGAATTTAGATGAAAAGGGAGGCTGGATGAAGGAGGAGGACAAGTGGGAGGAGAAAAAAAGGGCCAAATGAGGAAAAGGGAAGGTGGAGTCAAGAAGAGATGAGGAAAACTGTACTCTATCTATAGCTAGATTGATATATCTATCTGTCAATCTAACTATTGATTTGTCTATCTATCTACCTTGATAGATAAGTCAAAATATCTATTGATTTATAGATCGAGAGTTATATCGATCTATAGACTGATAAATAGATTTCGATAGGTCGATAGCTAGATTGATATATCTATCTGTTGATCTAGTTATCAATTTGTCTGTCTGTCTGTCTGTCTGTCTAGCGATCTAGCGATCTCAATAGATAAATTAATATATCGATCTATCTATAGATCGATATATCGATTAATCTATCGAGATCTGTAGATAAATTGATATAGCTATTGATCTATAGATAGATCGATATATTGATATATCTATTGATTTATAGATCAATATTTATATCGATCTATAAATTAATAAATATCGATAGGTCGATAACTAGATTGATATATCTGTTGATCTAGTTATCAATCTGTCTGTCTGTCTATCTATCATCTATGTGTCTGTCTGTCTGTCTGTCTAACTCAGACACTCTTGTTTTGTGCTCCCTCTAACCAAACTTGTAAGAAGAAACTCTTTTAGAAAATTCTGGAACACTCACAGCATAAAGTTTTTGTGTTTCAGGAGCACCACTACCTTGGAGAATTTTGACGACAAAATTCTAATTTAGTTGGTCTTGCACATAGACTCTCCTTCCAACCACCCGACCACGATTAAAACCATGATTGGAACGACTGAGGCACAGAGGAAAAGCACAACTAACAACACCAAATAGCAATCTGGGGTCTGGGAATTTTGTGGTATGTTACTGTAATGTTTTCCCAAAGTAATGTGTTGGAGCGTGGCTGCAACTGTCATAACGAACCGAGGATGATTTATGGTTTTTTACTTGGGCAAAAAAAACAGAGGGACTCAAGTGGAGCAGGTTGCTTTGTTAGAGGTGTTGTGCACCTTTCACCGCCTGAGAAAAAAACAAAACAACATGGTGAAACAAAAATGAGTGAGGGAAGCCAAACGTGTAATCCTCTTCGGGCTAATGAACTTTTCAGACCTGCTGGGAGTGTTTGGTAGATGTTGAGTTAAATGTGAGTGTGTGGCATTCCGGGATTGGGTCGGAGAGCAAATAGATGTATAAATGGGGCAATTCATGAATAAATAAAGACCTAACACTCTATGGAGATTTGTTTATTTCATACCAGAGTTTTCTTGCACAATTTCATTTAAAATCGTAAGATTTACTGGGACAACACATTTTAGCTCAAAATCTGTCCCAGGAGTTACAAATTTATTCAGTTGCTGTGGTGGCCATCTTTAATTAGATTTACTCTGGATATTATGCACTTAAAGATAGGGATGGGTACCTACGGTACCAATTCCCGGTACCTATGAATCGATATCGGTATTTAACAGCACCAATTTCCAATACTTTTGACTTTTTAACAATTAATTAAATCTCTTTTTGAATTAAATATATATTTTTTTCCTCAATATATAACCATATTTGATGAATATCACAATAAATAACATACAACTGTTTGTATTTTATCATCGTAGTGTTGTATAAAATTCCTCAATATGAAAACCTTTAACCACAGCTGTTTCTAAATGATGCTGAATAACTGATGAGGAGACCATGTGTTATAAACTACAAATGACACTAAAACAAACTTCGATACCATAAAACTGTTTGTATTTTAATATTGTGGTGTTTCATAAACTACAACCCAGCTCCATGTTCTCCTATTCCTCTCCTTTTCCCTCTGAACAAACTGTGTGATGGGTGGGTCCTTGTAGTATTAGAAACTGCAAATGAAACTGAAGCAAACATCTTTGCTGTGAACTAAATTTACTGTGTATCTTCATTCCGTTTTTCAAACAGTTGATTTTTCCTACTCGGAAGGCAGAATTTCCGAGTTCCGAAGAGAAAGCGAACGCACCATTAGCTGAACGGAAGCTAAAATATCAAGCTAACGTTAGCTTAACATTTTATTTTGCTGCTGGAGCAGATTAGGACAATGATACCTCACTTAGATTGTTGTTGTTGGTTTCATCATCACCCACTCACCCATCGCATTTAGTGAAGTGAAGCTTCAGACTTTAGGTTTTCTTTCTGTCTACTCGGAAGTTGGAATTTCCGAGTTCCGAGGAGAAAGCGAACGCACCATTAGCTGAACGGAAGCTAAAATATCAAGCTAACGTTATCTTAAACTGTTTATCTGCTGGAGCAAATTAAGATGATGATGCCGATGTTGTCATCATCACCTAGTCAACACCTTAGTTCACCCATCGCATTTAGTGAAGTGGACCCAAACTTTAGAGCTCTTCCTCTCTGCCATGCTGCTAGCTCTGTTAACAGCTCGCGACTGACGACATTACACTCTTGCGCCGGCGCTGCTGTCTATCTTGGCAAATCGCTGTCTCGCAAGTTCTCGTCAATGAAGGGCAGGTACCAAGGCACCGTTTCATATCACGTGAACCGGTCCTCAGTAGATACCACGGAATTCGGTCGGTGCTATAAAAAGTACCGAATTCTGTACCCATCCCTACTTATAGATATGCATCCAATGATTTTGTTTCAAAAGATTTTGATGAAATCAATAAAGTTGTGAATCAGATTTTTAGCAAACACTACATACCCACCTCTACCAGTCCTCTCTTTTCTTCTCTGTCATTCTTCAGGATCACAAGCTACAGATTTTTGATGTTCCCATCTTACATAATTTATTAGCAAAGCTTTATTTATTTATTTTTGCCATAAACTCAGATGAGCAAGCATGAATGCCCTTTGACTGTATAAAGAAAAGCAGCACAGATGAGTCATTGGACTGCTCCAGTCATCCTGCCACAAAGACAACTACATATAATAACTACTAATAACATAAAAATCCTTCTATAAATGCAGCATTGACCCTTTATTGAGAGTTACTGTGTGTAGCACCTGTGTACTGGAGCTACTCCTGAATGAGAACGGACGACGAAGGCCAAAGTAACGTTGGTCTTTGTAAAACCAAGGCAGCTCGATGGCCATTAAATCCCCTTTTCTATCAGAGGCCAACAGTTTAGCATCAAAGTCAGCTGTTGAACTCCGATCAGTGCCAAAAACAATTCCCAGAGCACTTGGCTTTACCTTGTTCTGTTTAAGTGAACGCACTCAGCTCCACAGCTGCTCTTTTCAGGCTAAACTTAACTCGCACAAGTTGTGAATATTAATTCTATCTGATCCTTGCAGAGAATTAAACAGTATATTATTGCTAGACGCGGCGTCTCAACGTAAAATCTCTTTTTAGAATTTGCACACAAAATATGTAACGTGATAAATGAACAAATAACATGAGCATTTATTTTCACTCTAAATTTGGTGATGAAGATGTGTTGCTTTGTTTTCCTTGCACTCTAATAGTCTTAATATGTATTTATGGCCAATTATATCTTGTTTTTTGTGTGTTTTTGTTATTTGTGTTGAACACCAGAGACGGAGTAACAGCTACATGCTGTTTGTGAGACAAATTAGTTTGATTTTCTGTTTAATTTCTGATTTTCTTCATAATGAATGTATTATTCTTTTCTTGCAACAATTACATTGTTTACTGTTATTCATTGAGTGTTGCTTCTATTTCTTGAGGAAAAAAAATGTTTCTTTTGCAGAAAGTGTAAGGTTTGTTGGTACAAAACAGCAAATAATGTTAAATAAAATGCGTTAGTATTTAAATTCAACAATAATATACCTATATATATATTAGGGGTGCAAATTTAACGCGTTATGATTAATTAATTAGAAAAAATAACGCATTAACTTTTAGGTTTGTCCTATTTTTGCCAGTGATATACATATATTTTTTTTTTCTCCTGTTTTGAATTGAAATACAATTTAAAAGCATTTTTTTTTTACTTAAAAGAGCTTGTGTTAACAATAATAATGTCAATGACTATTGTTTGATTCTCTGTCTCATTATTTTTTATTTAAAAAAATTGCTTTCGGGGCAAATTCTCTTGAACGATTAAAATGCGATTAATCAAGATTAATTAATTACAAAGCCTCTAATTAATTAGATTAATTTTTTTAATCGAGTCCCACCCCTAAGATATATATATATATATATATATATATATATATATATATATATATATATATATATATCCTGCATGACAATTCAGATGCAAAAAATAAGCAAATAAAATAATGATAAAAAATGTTCTAGAATAGTGTTTGTGCACATTACATCATACCAGTAAGAAAAGAAACAAACAAAAGTGTAGCACTTCCATTTTTCTGTTGAAAGCATTTACCTTGCATCACATTTCCAATTCATTCTAGAGACAACTGTTGTCACGGCAGGATGCGCCTGAGCAGACCCGGGTTGTCTTTGTGAGGAGCCATCTGCATGACTTTAAAATCCTCCTTTAGAAAGTCAGACATAAACATGAATATCCCCCAGAGATCGTTTAACCGAATTGCATAGAAAATACCATTTTTATGGCGAAGTACACATTACTCTGCAGCCAAGGAATAGAATGGATGGCCTTGGTCCGAAGCTTATTTAACACATGATGTCATGCGGCTGCATCGTTTGTGCAGGCGGGATAACTCGTTTGGAAAATGAAAAGTCCTTTAGAGTGATGGGTAAGATCTAATCGGCTGCCGTATTGCAAGACTTGTAGATTACTTTGTGTCTGTCAGTTCACCAAGTGTAAAAATGGCTGCTTAATGTGTCACGTTGGATTGTGTGAGGAGCTAAATGTGGCTGTATGGAAGTCTGAAGTTTGCTTTGCATAAAAAAAAGCTTCTCATTACAAAGAGATATGGTTCACTCCATCCTACACTTGGAAACATAAAGAAGAGCACAATAACACAAAAGTGGCAGAGAGCGAAACGGACAATATTCTCTGCTGTTCGACCTCGGTGCTTTTTGATTAGGACACACATCCTCAACAAGCATGCTTCTCCATGCAGTTTTGCACGCTGACCAATGGGTGGAGCCCAAAGACAGAGCTTTCCAGCCTCTCACTTGGTCACGTTGTGAGGCTCTGTCTGTGCAGTTCATGCAAGAAGACTGAATAAAACATGATGCTTCTATTACGCCTTCAGCGATACAACAACATCAAGACTTCAGCTCATTGGTGTCTGGAAGATTCTGCATTTGATTCTTTTTCTTTTTTCCAGCTTATATCAAGGGCTTATCACTCACTCGGCGTTCTGAAGGTTTATTGTGGTAATTGTGAGCTCCAAAGGAGATTCTATTACAAAGTTGACAAGGTATTAATAAGTGCGAGGAAGAAAAGCATTTGTGGTGACTCTGCTCGTGTCATCGGTGACTTAAATCATCTTTATCTGGGTGCAGAACTGGTTTCATCTTGCTCTTCTCTTTTATGACCACCCACACGAAGCCCTCGTGGAAGTACAGCTGTTTATTATGAGCTGTATTTCCAGTGAAAGGTTGGAGGCGCTGACCTCAGTCAAGCATGAATTAACTGCCAGAGATGTGAAACACCTTACACCGTTAACCCTAATGGGAAAAGAACAACAGATATGGTAACGAGAGTCGTTTTGGAGAAAAGGAAAAAGGTGGACTACTCCTTCTGGCTAGCTAGGAGAACATAAGTGTATTGGTTTCATGTTTGAGAGGGATAGTAGGATGGAAAAAGATGAAATAATAAATCAAGGAGTCATCTGCAGTGATGAGGGTCTGTTGAGGTGGAGTTGAGCCAAAAGTCAAAGCTCTTGATTAACTGGTTTGTTCCTTCACTTGTGTTCATGAGATGTGGATCAGAACCAGAAGACTACACTCTTGGATACAAGTGACTGAAATTAACTTCCTTTCTAGGCTTTGCCTCATTTGAGGGGCTCCATCACCTGGGGGGAGCTGGAGTAAAGCTGCTGCTCCTCATTAAGAAGGAGTCAGTTGAGGTGGTTCAGGCATCTGACTAGAATTTTATTGAGCCACCGTCCTTTGAAAGATTTATGGACACATTCCACTAGTAGGAGACCCCAAGGCATAGCCAGACCTCACTAGAGATACTTTATATCCTCTCTAGCCCAGAAACACGTTGGAACTCTGCCTGGGCAGAGTCATCATCGGGCTTCCCTCCTGGACCTTTTAGCACTAGGACTGTAGACAAGTGGAGGAAAATGGATAGGTAGAGTAGAGGTGTTTTAACCTTGGGCAAGAAACCTAACCCACATTGCCTGCTGGTGATGGTCGGAGGGACCGGTGGCGCCAGTGTACGGCAGCCTTGCCTCTGTCAGTGCGTCCCAGGGCAGCTGTAGCTACGATGTAGCTCGTCACCACCAGGGTGTGAATGACTGTGTTGTAAAGCGCCTTGGGGGGTTCTAGGACTCTAGAAGGTACTAAATCAAATACAGGCCATTTAGCATTTAACTGTCACATGTAACATCCATCCTGTATTCTGTCCAGCACTTTCTCTGTTGGAACCTTCTTCTACACTCACAAGCACCGTGGTTCACTACACAACTACACACCACCTTACATTTGCACATCCCAACCCACTTCACTATCAGCAATATTTAAATGTAGATCATGGTGATGCTAACTGCCAACTGCTAGCCCAAGCTAACGACCTTGTTGGGCAAGAGGAAAACATTAAAGAATAATTAGTTTTTTCTTTGGATGCTGCAAACCACACATTCTGCCATTCAGACACAAGTAGGAATGATATTAGGGATGTTTTAGGTTTGACATAATTGGGTGCATATCTTTGCTGTGCCAATCAGTTCCTTCAAAAGTGGATTTGGTTTACCCCTAAGCTCCTACCCTGTACCTACAGGGAAAGGCAAAACCTTTTTTCTTTTCAAAACGATTGTCCTTCCAATTACAAGTCTGTTTTTTAAAGGTCAGAGAATATCCATGAGGAAAAAAAAGCGTCTGTTTCACAGTTGTCTTGTGTGCTCTGTTTGGAGATGTGGGAAAAGAAAAAATATAACCTGCTATGTGTGGCACAGTGAAAGATGCACTGTCAAGTGTAAAAAGATTAAACTGGAAATAACCGAAGCATCAGCTTTTGCTCTACTTCACAGTTTGATCATGAAAATCTCACTTTACTGTCTCTGGCATTGCATGCTTATCTTTAGAATGTGGGTCCTTGCTGATTCAAATTCTCCTCATACTATAGTGTACACACACACAGACACACACATATATATATATATATATATATATATATATATATATATATATATATATATATATATATATATACGCACACACATATATATATATATATATTTGGTATATGTATTGGTATAATTTTGGCGATACAATACCTATCGCCAAAATACTGGGGAGACGATACGATATATCACAATACATTGCGATACATATCAGCCAGACGATATTAGTGATTTTTTTAGGCTGAATTTATTGTAG
The DNA here is from genome assembly GCA_006937985.1 of Aphyosemion australe. Lineage (NCBI taxonomy): Eukaryota > Metazoa > Chordata > Actinopteri > Cyprinodontiformes > Nothobranchiidae > Aphyosemion > Aphyosemion australe. Next base: position 704,639 of record SSNS01000006.1, on the reverse strand, counting down.
GAAAATTCAATAAACAGTCCAAAATTATACGTAACATGTTTAACATGAGGTATCTGAACCATAATAGAGGGATTTAAATTTCAATGGTGGAAACAAAACTCATTGCACACTGCTGCCAACTAGAGGTCAGCGTTTGAATTGCACCAAAAGAAAAGAAAATACACAAACGTTTGCATGTAAATTCTTCCAAAAATTCGAAACACGGCTTTTGAATATCGATATAATATTGCAGGAAAAAATATCACGATATATTGCCATATCGATATTTTCTTAGATCCTTAATATATATATTAGCTGGTAGAGGAAAAATATGGAAGCAGATGGCTATTTTAGCTGGATCCTCTGAGGAATCATGTTGATTTGTATTTTTAAATTTTTTTTTTTATTTCAGGCTGATAGTTTGTCTTCATTATGTTTTTGTTGTTTGGTTTATATCTAGAATAGAAGTCAATGTTTGCGTAGTAGACCTGATTCAAATTAGGTTTCCAAAATTGAAAATCCATCATCTACCTCTCTCAGTCTTCTCTGCTTTGGATAATTGACTCAAATCTAATCCAGATATTTGTAATGTAATCGAGAATCAGGATTTAGAAAGAGAGAGCAGGAAAAACAGGTGGAAACGTGCATCTGAGATCTTGTAATAGACGGGCGTTTATGTGCATAACAAACTTTCTGGTTGACATGTTAGCCTGGAATATGCATGATGACTTTAGATAAGGCTAACAATGATGACAAAGATTGTAAATACAGTGATCCAATCGTCTAACTGAAAATATTTCATTATAGTAGATTTAGTGTGCTCTGTTTTGTGGGAACATGGATGGAATGTGTGGATGACTGTCGATGCTCTCTGGCCAGGTTTATTTGACCGTCAGCATCTACAGCCCGTGGTCATTCTGAGACGCCATTAACTTTTGAAATATGTCACTGGGGCTCAACTTTGTGCGACCTCATGCTTGTTTTATTCATTAGTTTGATTTATCAATTCAACTGCTGGAGAAGTACAGTGTAGGTGGTGCTTGTAGGGTTATTCTGGGCTGGATAAACAACAGCAGCCTGACATCTTTGCCTGTGAAAGGAAATGTCCAGGTTATGTCATGGTTTTGTCACATGATCTAAAATGATTTTAACCACCTGGTTATGTGCATTTAATGTCTAGTTGTGCCGTTTTCTAAATGGGTAGGTACTCAGCAAATTCAGCATGCTCAAATTAACACTGTCAGAGTTGATTTCAACACTTTTAAAGTGTCTATATGGGTCCACACCAGAGTTAATTGAACTCTTTTTGGAGAGTTGGTACTTTAACTCTGATTTAGCATCAAAAACCAGCTCTTCTGGAGTTGACAATTTAACACTGGTTTCAGAAATCCGTAAAAGTGATTATAGTCTTATAATGTGGTGTGATATAATGTAAGCGATACGTCTTTTTATTTATTTTTTTGCTAAGCCCGCCCCCTGCCTCATAAAATCCGTGCAATAGGAAACTGACCGCCGACCAGAACTAACCAATATAGCGTTAGACTACCGCTTAAGTGCTTCAAATTTAAGGAAGCACCTCGGCTGAAGCAGAGTTCATGAACTTTTCACGGACAAGTAAATAAAAACACAACATGACATGAGAATAATAATTGTAAAACAACGTGTTTTAGCTCTGTTTGTCGGCTACAGAAGCACATTCATAAACAAGAAACGTGCAGTCGCCATCTTAAATTACAGAGTCGACCGACTATTGGTGCGATACGCTTGTCAGCCACTAGATGGTGCCATCAGATAAAAGAAATACTCCGGAGAGCTACTTTAAGTGACAGTGTGACGTAGCTCTGTCAGGGAAAATAACTCACAAGACATTAATTTATACTATAGAGACCAAAAATGAGAATGCTGACATATCCAACTAATATTAGAAAACTTGGGATGTTCCGATCACGGTTTTTGCTCCCGATCCGATTTCGAGTCATTTGATTTTGAATATCTGCCGATACCGAGTCCCGATCCGATACTTTTCAGGAAAGCGATAAAATAAGCAGAAAAATGAAATTATTTTCAGGAAAACATTAAAATAAGAAGGAAAAAAGAAAACACATCCAAGTTTCACTTTCACTTCAGTTTCACTTATTTAGAAAGTGCACTGATTAAAAAACGTGTTACGATCATATTTAAAAGTAGCAGTGTTGCTCATATTTCAAGTTGTTTACTCCCTTGATCAGCAGCTGTGTTGAGCGATGCGTGTTCAGCGCCTCGGCAGGCAGGCTAACATTTCCCTGCACAACACCTGTAGCTAACACACAGCTCAGGTGCTGCAGCAGAGAAAACCCTGACTTTTTGCAGTCTGTTGGCAATTTCTCTTTGCCTATCTTTTAATGTCGGCTGGCTCTGCGTTTTTGTCCGAGTTCACTGTGAACTGGGACTGTTAGTGGCAAACCGGGAATTAATGAAAACAGGTGATTCGTTTTGTTGATGCCCGAAGGGAAAAAACGAAAGTGAAAGTAGTCTGTTTTGAAGGCTGTGTATCTTGCAGCTCTGCCACTGAATGTCCAGAATGCACACATTACAAGTGGCTGTAGCTCTGCCTTCGCTGTCCGGTTTAAAATACCACCTAGCAGACATTTTAGTTATCCTGAGAAGAGACGTTAGCTCAGCGTTAGCCTGCTTGCTAACAGCTGCGCCTTGGTGTCTGAATCCTTGCCTGCCGCAAATTGTGTGACATTACTGTGTTTTTTTCGTACAAGAAACAAAGAATACTGGTGTACAGGAACTTGCTAAAATTAAAACTAAGCCGTTGTTATTCCATTTGAAAATCTCTGTCTCAGGATGAATTAAAAAAGTCATATTTGTTGTTTTAAAAGGTTAAATCCGATCTTTTACACCCGATTCCGATCTTTTTAAAATCACGTGATCTGGCCCGATTTCCGATCACGTGATCGGATCGGAGCATCCCTATAGAAAACATAAAAATCCCAACATTGCTGTGAATTACAAAGCTACGGAGCCAATTTGGTGAGGTAAGTGATCCTCAACATTGTGCAAGATCTTTGTGTAAAATGTTGCCTGTTAGCAAAATAACTCATGAACCAGTGGACACATTTTAACGAAACTCCCAAGGCAATAGTCATACCTTCGAGGAATGATACGTCTTTAGTTTCAGATTGTTTCCTGCTTTCATGAGAAGTGAGTTTCTGCATGGGATTTAATGTGACAGCGCCCAGAAACTAATCTTTTTTCCTTTTAGGGGAAATACTGTTTCTCATCAGCCTGTAACACGTGCACAATTAGTTCATATCATGTAGTTCAAATTACTGAGCTGTATCATCAGCTGACCAGTGTGAGGAATTAAGACACGCCGTATGTATGAAATCCACCTTGTTGGTGTACCAATTATTTCAGCGTAACGAAAATTTGAAAGTCACACTTTGAATAACGCATGAGGTTGTCAGCGCTTTCTCCACAAACGGGAGCTGATGGCAAAACAGGTAAGCATGTGAATAAATGGATGTCACTTTAATAAATGTATCGGACTGTAAAATCAATTCTAATTGATCCCCCATTTATGAAACTTGGCAGGAACATTTATTAAGCCTCTGAGGGTTTGTGGTTTGATTAAATGGGCCGAGTAACCGGGGCCCGGTTGTTTTCGTGTCAGAGCGACACTTGGTTGTAAAGTGCTTTAATGGCGTGTCAGGTAACATTTATTTGCTAGTTGTGTCTTGTCAGTTTGTGGACAGGAGTTGTCTTCATGCAGGGTGCAAAGCAGCACTGGCGTTTCTCACAATCTGAGGTTTAATCCTCGGGTGTTGAAGCTTCATGATGGAATTGAGAATTAATTTTTAAAATACATTTCACAGAATGAGAGCGTGCACGCTTGACTTGTGCAGGCTCGGGGTTACAAGTAGGTGGGACCTAGCTTGTCGTTTTGACAACATGGCCTGAAGATATTTTTTGTCTCTACTTTTGTGTGTTTTGCAGCTTTTGCATGCTGACTTGTTTTTGCCATATTCTTGGATACGTTAGTCAACAGTATTCAGCCAATCACCAGAAACATGTTAACTCAGTAAACAAGGCAAGCTGGGAGTTTTCCAGTCAGCCATGGATGAGATTATTGTTAGGGATCAGCAGGGGCGTGTCCAGGCTTTTTAAAATGGGTTAGTCGAGGTGGGGCACTGGTTTATGCATGGGTGGCACCTATGGTTATGCCATTTCTTTTTCCTCACAAAATCTTTTTTTTTCATAGTAGTGAATTTGTGAGTTACACACTGTGCCATGACGAATTTGCTCTTCTCTTACTTGCGCCGGTGCTCCGCCCACACACACCACGCACTGTGTGTAGGGCACCAACAAAAGACTTCCATGAGACGCCCAGTGATTCCCAACTCCCTTCCCTGAGGACTGTTATCCTAGCCTAGAATCTAGACTGTCATTTGCTGAAGCAAAATAATTTTGATTTGCACGTCGGTCTAGCAACGCTCCATTGGAACTTCCACAGCCCCGGCCAGTGTTGTGGCTGACCAATCACAGCGCGTTTATTTAGATAAATGATGTATTGTTTTATGTTATTTTTTTATGTTTTATGTAGTTCTTCCATGATGTAATGGCGGACTGCCCTGTTGACTGACATCCATAGCGGTCCAATCACAGCGCTCTATTGGTTTGGTGGGCCAATCACAGCACTTGGTGGGCGGGATGTTACTGAAAAAACAAAGATGGCGACTGCTCGTTTGAAACAGCTTTGGCTTTAACTTTGGACCATTTAGACTTGGGCTTGTCTTTGAGTTATTTGATGGAGGTAATTAAGTTTATTTAGAAAAATGATGTATTTGCGTCTTTTTTGATGGAGTATGGCAGACTGCCTCATTGACTGACATCTGTAGCGGTGAGTACGTCATGTTATTCATTGTCCAATAGCATGCAGAGACAGTTTGAAAGACAACCGTAGTTCCTGCCTCACGTCTGAGAGCCGTTAATGGACCGTGGCCAGATTATATATTTACATATATAGGATGGCTTGCCAGGCTACCGGTATCCAGCATGTTTTACCGTTTTTCCTGCTTCAACACACCTGATTTTAATCAGCAGGTGATTAACAGGCTTCTGCAGAGCCTGATGAGCTGCTGAACAGGTGAATCAAGTGTGTTGGATTAGGTAAAAATCTAAAAAAGCTGGATATGGGCCCTCGGGGAGGGGAGTTTGGGATCACTTTAGCCTTTAGTTACACCAGATTTGCTTTAGTGTTGCCTATCCTTTCATTTGAGCCCCCCCCCCCCACACACACACACACACACACACATATTCACCATCTAATATTCAATTTCAGTTATCAGATCTATTTTCAGCGTAGACAATGAAGTTTCCACCTGAATCCAGCTTTGAACCTTTTATCAACATCTTGACACGATCACGAGTCAGATGTCTAATTTCCATTTGGTCTTGTGCCACTGAGCTAATTAAAGATTTAAATTTGTTTGGATAGTGAGCACAAATCAATAGCTTCTCGCTTTAGACACTTTAGTGGAGTCATCAGTTGGAAAGTTTAGCACAAAAAAAAAAAACAGTTCCAGGCCTGAAACCTGCAATGATTTGAGCTCCGCTGGAAAACGACCTGCACTTTACTGATTTTTCATGTTGTACATTCACTGTGTGCAGAGGTGGTTAGACGAGTGATTTAGTTGTCACTTTAATTGTCAGTTTATGAAATGTCAGATGCAAAATCACACAAATTACAGTGATGAAGTCAAGTGTCATTCATTCATTCATTTGTTCATTTAAATTCTATGTTTTTATTCCTTTGCAGTTTCATTACATGTTAATTGTGGGTGTCGGGTAATGTACATGAAGGAAAAGTCCCAACACATTGAAAATTATTATGCAGTTTAATAGGATTATAAACTAGAACAGTTCAGATCAATGATTCATTCTAAGTTCAGGGTCATACGCGACACAACTGATTGTTGAGAAAGCCTTGTGTGAGTGTAGTTTTGGTATTATATCCAGATCCATCAATTTTTCTGTGCTTTTGTCCATCCATCCATTCTCTTCCGCTTATCCAGTTGGGTCACGGGGGCAGCAGCCTAAGAAGGGAGGCCCAGACTTCCCTCTTCCCAGCCACCAATCCACCTAACCATCTGTCCCTCACTCGTGAACAAGACCCTGAGATACTTAAACTTACTCACTTGTGCTTTTGTAAAAGCAAAATTAACTATTTAGCTATTAAATCAAAATACATTTTGGAAGAAGAGTTTCTTTATGCATTTATATAAAAAAATTGCTAAAAAGTTGTAAAGTTACTTTTTTGTAAGAAGAACACAGAGCACGGCACATTGGGCTGCAGGTTTGATCACGTTGGAAGGATGTTCACATATATGCACTTCCTGTATCAACATGTCAAAATAAAAGGGATGTCAAACCTAAAACAGCTCTGTTTGTAACCATGGTGACCTCATCATCATCCTACAGACTCAAACTTGTGCAGACAGCATTGCAACACTCTGCTTTCTAAATACTAATACGGGATATCAGTTGTCTCTTTTTGATTATGCAGAAACGTGTATGAGAAAAGGGAGAACCTTTAGGATCATTTGGACACTGAGCATGGTTTAGTAAACACTGGGGACAGATTTTTCTGACATGGAATTTATGTCGACACCGGCCTCCTGCTGGGGTCTGCAGAATACTTTTATTTTAGCCCAGTTTTCATGCAGCAGCATGCAGCACATAGAACGTCAGCTTCAGACCAAAGATGCACAGGGGAAAAAAACCATCCCTCTTGGATGCTCTGCAGCTTTTCGTTTCCTCGTGTCGAGTGTGTGTCCAGCAGTTAGCATGAGAGTTTGTGGAGTTCACATCGCAGCCCTCTCACCCCAAATTGACTCTCTTCAGCTCTCCTCTCAGATTTAGTTTGAGCTGTTTACCTTTTTTAGATTCCCACACCAGGCTGGGCTTTTTTATTTGATTTCCCTGCTACAGTTTGAACCGTGACAGAGCAAGTGGGGATGAGTGCAAACTCTGCACCACGAGTGATTGCATTGATTTGGATCATGTTGTATTACAGTATTGTGCTTGTGCAACGTGGTGCAGCGTGGTGTAATATGTTTAAAACCCAAAAGTAGTTTGTGTTGTGTGAATACAACTGAAAGTAACAAGACAAAAAAACAAAGCGAAGCTGCTGCTTGTTTAGAGTTTAAGTTCAACCTGATTCAAGTGGAATCCACATAGAAGGCTTCTAAATATAGAATCCAGAATGGCACAAATATGCAACAGAATTTTCACTGCACTACTTAAAGATTAAGGTTAAATCACAGATTTGTTCATTCATCAAAGCAGACAAATGCTTTGAAGATGTGCAACAAAGAGACTTAATGTTATTTTTTCTTTCTAAGTGAGAAAACGTTTTCAGGTATTGTGTAAATCATAGTTTTGGTTCAGAAGTTACCATTTTGTAAGTCTTTTTTATGGTTTAAAGAACCTGTATCATGCTATTTTACACCTTCCAGAACAACAGTAGGCACAATATATTATAAAAAATTACAGTTGGCACTAATAGGTTGAATTTTTTATAAGTTATATTTTGAGCCATTCCTTCAACCTGGAAATATGATGCTTGGATTTGATCAAATCCCACCTTCCCCCATGTGAATTCCACCGGTTGCAGACCCGGAGCCTGCAGACTGGTCGATACGTTCCAACCGTCACCTATGGTCACGAGCTTTGGGTAGTGACTGAAAGAATAAGATCGTGGATACAAGCAGCCAAAATGAGTTTTCTCCGCAGGGTGTCTGGGCTCTCCCTTAGAGATAGGGTGAGAAGTTCGGTCATCCGGGAGGGGCTCGGAGTAGACCCGCTGCTCCTCCACATCGAGAGGAGCCAGTTGAGGTGGCTAAGGGACCTGGTTAGGATTGCTCCTGGCCGCCTCCCTGGTGAGGTTTTCCAGGCACGTCCAACTGGGAGGAGATCTAAAGGGAAGACCCAGGACACGCTGGAGGGACTATGTCTCTCAGCTGGCCAGGGAACGCCTTGGGATTCCTCCAGATGAGCTGGCCCAAGTGGCTGGAGAGAAGGAAGTCTGGGCCTCTCTGGTTAGACTGCTGCCCCCGTGACCCATGTCTGTTATTATTATTACTATTATATTATTATATATTATTGTTATGGTTGAGATACCTACATCTTCACAAATGTAAACAATTAGTAAATTTCCATTCAAGTAAAAACTGTTAGAACTTCCTAAATCCTGGAACCAAAGAATCCACACATGTTCCTTCTGTTGCGTTGTAATTTAAAAAGTTCTGATCTCATTAACAACCATCCAGTTTAATTAGCTGATCTGTTTTAATTAAGTGAAAAATAACTTCATCATACAAGCAAATATCCAAATGTATTAGTGGTGCAAGAGTTTAAAAATAAATAAGTAAATGAAAAAGTTCTGAGCATTCACTGAGAGCTGTTTGTCTCATCTAATAGAAAATGCTCTGATTAGGCTAAAGTCATGTCTGTTAATGTGTCTAGAATCATCCTGCTCTCCATTAGTGAAATAGCAGGCTGTTTTTTTTTATTTCAGCACTCTACAACAAACCTGTCACTGTCATTATTTGCTTTCCCCTACCTCATTAACGGAAGTGAAGCGTGCAGAAATGCATTCATCTCATTTTCACCACATTTGCATCTGAGAAAAGGACGCTCTAACCCGAGCGGAGGTATTCTCGAATCCTGCAGACGACTGGATGTTATCAGAGACCTTTTTACCACTCAAAGTGAATCAGAGCTGTTTGTGTTGCTCCAGGAAGCAAACAGACATCAGATAGACTCTTATAATAATAAATGCCTCTCAAGGTTAAACCGTGCCCTAGAGTCCAGCAGCATTTACTATAATACCATCCAATTTCTAAGCAGGATCAGATTTATGAGCTAACTGAGTAAACGTTATTGTGTTTTTATTTACATTCTCAGAGCAAAACAGAAACAGCCCCGGCCTACGTGACACTTTTCATGGCACACATACTAAACGTTGCATTTTATTTGGAGTCACACGTGACGCTCTCGTCTGTGCCCTCCTGCAGGGTTATATAACCTCAAACATCCCTGCAGCCAGTGAGACAGAAAATGTCGTCTTCGGCTCACTGAGGCATACCAGCCCCTGACAACCATTACCGTGGCCCCGTGCTTCCTCTACAATGTGAGCATGAATACATTTCAATGACTCCCACATGCTCAATCTTTCATGACAGGGATGTGTGTGAAATCTTAAGCCATGCCTCCCCACCTTCGGTGCAGAGCGAAGTGTGCAGCTTGCAGCGGTATCGGGAATGAAAGCAAGAGGAAGAGAAATTCCACATTAAGTAAGCTTTTTGCACTTGCATCCTGCAAGATTGGAAAAGGAGCAACTGTCGAAGCGAGCTCGAGATAAAAAAGCTGGAGAAAATCAAGAGTTTGGGACAAAGATTAAAACTTTAGGGGTGCGCGAAGTCCCTTCTGCTTAAAAAAAGGATAACTTTGTGAAGGAATGAATGATAATGCTGCCTCATGCCACACGGATCGTGCCAACACTAAATATGCAAGAAAGAGCGGAGACTAATGATGCTTGCCAATGGGGTCTTGAGTTGATATTATAACAGATTGCACTCCAGTCGGGGTCTAGCCAGTGGGAGGCAGGAGCAGCCTCTTTATTCATGTAGAAAATTGCCGGCACAAAGAGGAGAGGTAAACGTCATGGATGGGAGAGAGTTGTTTACACTCTAAGGGAAATTTTACACTTCAAAGGACTTGTCTCAGTTTTTGACAGTGAAAGATAAAGGTTATTTGAAACACATTTTCCCCCCCTTTGTACTTTCCAATCCAAGAAGTCCGCATTAGTCCCGTGGTATTTCAGTCGTATGCATTTATTGTAAAGCTTATCAGAGCGCTGGTGTAATTAATTTGCAAAAATGCAACAATGGCGCGTCCTCATCGGCGATGCTCAACGTGCAGGCCGCATCAACAGAAGATGTGGAAGTGTGTTTAGAAAGACACATTAAGTCCAGAATTTACTGCATGAGAGAATAGAGCAGAGACCGGAAAGAACATAAGAATCAAAATTTACTATCAGAATCATACATCCCATAAAAAACGCAGCTGCCACCGCACGTTCCCTCTGATGCAAGAGAGCATCACCTGTAACGCCAGCCTCCCTTCCGTCCATTTATTTCAAATGCAGGAGTAGAAATCAATCAAAATATTACATAAATCAAAAGATTTTAGTGGAGCCTGTTGTCACCTGTCACGAAGATGGATTTCCCCGGATATCTACGGGCTACAGTGGTGGGGTTTCTTCCCTCAGAAGGAATGTGCTCCTCGAGTGGTTACGGCCCAACTTTGAAAGTGTTTTGTATGCAAATCACATTTTCTCAGATACCGACTGCAGTGGCAAGCTGTTACCGGGATGATTTCTCAAATAAGTTGTCATTTCCCTCCTTTTGATGTGCGCTGTTTTGTCCTCTTTCTACTCGAGTCCCTTTTTACTGAGACTTTGCTTTCAAAAAATTTCCATCTGAGCTAATGAGATAAAAAAAGAAGTGGTTTTAGGCTCGGCTAGCGCAAACATCCTCTTACCTGAGATAAAAGCCGCGTCTCGATGATGAAAGTGCATGCTTAGGTGTTTTTCCTAATTTGGGCCTATTTCGTTCTCACCTATGTCAGCTCTTATTTTCAGAGTTGTGTAGCTGAGGCGAATTTGAATGTCGGAACATGATTGGGAAAACGTAGGGGACATGCAAGCGGCGAAATCTGCAGAAACATCCAAAATTTTTAATCTAAAAGTTAAATAACGGCAGCGTGGCATGACCTGATGTCGTTTTGCTAATTGAGTTTTACAGTGGATTGCTTCTGGTGCGTCCCAGGCTGCTGCTTTCATGTTTTAGAGGTGCTGATCAAGAGCTGCTTCACGTTTCTCTGATTAAAAGCTTCATGTGAAAAAAGACGTCTCGATCCCCGAGGGAACGTCGGGTCCCTGCTTCGTTCTGGACGTCTGACCATTCACAGTAATTGCTATTGTTGTCTGCTAAAATATACAAGCCTAACTCCATTTCTTCCTCTTTTTGCCTAAAATCATCTCGTGTTTGTATGTTTGACACAAAGCAAATGGATGAAAAGAGTAATGAGCGTGTTCAACGTCTCGTACAAGATTGCAATTTTTATCCGGCACACCCTTAAGCAGTGTCGATGTGGGGAAAAAACATTCAGGGACGAGAACGCTCAAAAGACATTTCAGAACTTGCAAATAATAGTAGAAATGAGAGCACATAATTACCTTTTTGCACTTTCAGTGCCATCGCATTCCAATTTTATTTATATAGCACTCTTTAAAACGACATGAGAGCTGTCCAAAGCGCTGAACAGGGAGTAAAAAACAGATAAAAACAAGAGCAAAATAAAAATAGGAGTCAAAGCAAAATGCAATAAAATCCTCATTCAAGACATGTAGCCAAATACAATAAAATCAACGTCCGAATGGAAAATAAAAGAAATAGGCCTTAAGAATGGACTTAAAGTGTGCAAGGGAAGGAGCTTGCCTCACATGCAGGGGGAGGTCATTCCATAGTTTCGGAGCCGCGTATGAGAATAGGATGGTGCCTAAAGTGAAGAATTTTGGACACAAAAACAAGGATTTTAAATGTCACATGACAAATCACAGGTAGTGAGTGCAGGTCTGCCAGAATAGGAGTAATGTGAACTCATCTGTGTGTCTGTGTTAGGAAACGAGCCGCAGCGTTCTGGACCTTTTGGAAACGGTTCAATGATGTTTTATTTCCTCCAATTAAGGCTGAGTTGACGTAATCAAGTCTGGAAGTGATGCATGCATGGACTGTTTCCAAATGAGGAAAGTAGGGGTCCGACGAACTAACCGGTGCAGCTGAAAAAAAAAAACAGGACTTGACAGTGGCTTTAACGTAAGGAGTCATGCTTAATTTAAAGTACAATTTGATCCCCTGACTAGAGACACAGGGCTGTAGCTTGAAAGGGAAGCCTGGCAGATCGATCAGTGTGTCACGCTGGTTTTTGGGAGGAAAGATGATAGTGGAGAAAATGAGTTTTCTCCGCAGGGTGTCTGGGCTCTTCCTCTGAGATAGGGTGAGAAACTCAGTCATCCGGGAGGGGCTCAGAGTAGATCCGCTGCTCCTCCACATCGAGGGGAGACAGTTGAGGTGGCTCGGGCATCTAGTTAGGACGCCTCCTGGACGTCTCCCTGGTGAGGTTTTCTGGGCACGTGCAACTGGGAGGAGACTCAAAGGAAGACCCAGGACACACTGGAGGGACTATGTTTCCCTCAGAGGAGACGGCCCAAGTGACTGGGGAGAGGGAAGCCTCCGAGAGGCAATCCAAAAGTGAGTTAGGTGGATTAACAGCTAGATAGATTTGGTAATTGTCAGCGTTCATGTGATAGTTTATCTGAAACCTAGTGAAAATATTGCTCAGTGGAACGATATATATGAAGAAGAGTATAGGTCCTACAATCGAGCCTTGGGGAACCCCACAAGGTGTGCAAAGACAGCTTGCATTTTTAGAGAATTATAGATTCAATAAGTGGGTTCAAAATCACTAAATATCTGCACGTCTATTAGGAGTGCAATTTAGGATTTTGCACCTCCATCATATTCTCGATGCTTTGCAAAGGGACATTCACTCCTCATTCTGCACTACCAGCCTAACAGTGTCTCTCTGTGCTGCTACAGTTTGCTCACATTTAAATGAAGTCGAATGCATGGATTTAAAGGACAACCCACTCATGTTCATGTAAATCCCTGCTGTGACATCGGATTCTCAAAGACCTGCACTGTTCGGGGCATGCAGTTAGCATGAGATGTTTACAGTCTCCTGAGATCTGGTGGTATTTATGTCTCACGGAGAAAAAAGGAGGAAAAAAAGCAATCAGTTGCACTGGTGCCTTCATAAAAAGAGGGCAAGTCTGTCAGGAAATGTCTGATTCTTCCGACTTTGTTGCATCCGCACGTAAATTGATCTTGCAGGAAAATTTTCAGGGCAGAATTTGCCCCATCTGTAGATTCTGCAGTGAGGATAATTATGATTAGATGCTAAACAAATGCAAATTGCTCCAACCTGCGCAACTTCATGAATTTGTTTTCACCAGAATGCAATTAGCTCCATTTGTTTTGTGAATCTGATGTCAAGAAGGGGCAAACGACATGCAACACAAACAGGAGCTGTGTATTTTGGTGTCTCTGACAGCCGTTATACCTGCTGCTGAACTCAAACCGGTTTAAACAAGTTCCTGGAAAACAAACGAGGATTTTTTTTATCCATCACAACTCTCAATGTTGCTTTCCTTTATTTTACACACAGATACATAGAAAAGAACATTTTTCTTTGTAACTTGTTCAAAACTTCTATAAGTTACTCTATTTGTGTGGGGGGGGGGGGTGTCTATGACTTTACACTGTAATTGGGTCGCAGATTTCTTTTCCTGGATATAAAAATGTCAGAAACTTTGTCAGGTTTTTGGATATAACTGACAGTCTTCTATGTGATAGAAGAGGTGGCAAACGCACTGATGTGTGCATCCCGGGGAGATATCAAGAGCACTTTCCTGTAGTCAGGCAATTATACACAGTATCCTCTTCTTAGGTAGAGCCTGAGTGCCTACGCTCTGCAAAACAAAGAGGCAGGGAGAGCAAAAGGAGAAATAACATTCAGTCTTTGTTTTAAAAGAATTCATACTTTACTAAGTGTTTTGCTGCAGCTCAAAGGTTTTGGAATTGAGAGAAACTCAATATTTCTCCTACTTTTATAGAGCCACAACTACTATATGACAGCAAGACCACAATTCTCAGCGATAGAGATGAAGTTGATAATATTTTATTAAAGAAACACTTTTTGTTTTTAGCACTCCATAGTGTTCGTTGGTGAAAGCAAGTGTGAAACGTATCTCCTCGCTGTGCGTTGGTCTTTTTAACAGCTGAAATGTCTCCTCAGCCTTCATTAGTGTCTACAGGAGCGGTTCATCACTAAATCAAACAAATCAGCTGTGTTCATGATCTAAAACATGCGGGAAACATGCTGGAAGCAGACTGCAGCACCAGGCATGTCAGCTCCATTTTCTAGGTCCAGCAGGGAGCGGCCGCCACTCTGAAGTTGCAAGTGCGACATTCTGGCCACAGAGGGCGGTGGGGGTCTGAGTGACATTTCATCAATCCTGTAAAGGGTCATTTTAGCACAGACTGGCTCAAGAAAATGATTTAAAAATAGGAAAACGTTGCATAGTGTGACTTATAAGTACTTCTTGGACAAACCTTTTTCTAAATAAAGGACTTGAGTACCTCTATCTGCTCTTGACTCAAATAAAAGCCCTAGTCTAAATAGTCCAAATTTGATGCCAAAGATGTTTCAAACGAGCTGCTGCCATCTTTGTTGTTTCGTTCCATCGCAGCGCTGGTGCTAATCCCTCCCACCAAACCCATACAGCGCTGTGATTGGCATAACTCAAAACTGCTCAGACCAATGATAGACCTGCTGAGGCTCCAATGAAGCATGGCTAGACTGACCTGCAGAGCAAAATATTTTGCTTCTGCTACAGTCTTTCCAGATTTCTAGGCTAGCGGTGTTTGTATGAACTAATGCCGAGTCATTTTATGTGGGAAAAAGCTCTGGCGCGTCTGTTTCAGGAAGTAGAAGTTAGCTGGAGGAGTTGGAGGCAGAAAATGGCAGGATTTGGAGTCTCATTATTATCCATGATATGCAAACGTCTCGCCTCTGATTGGCTAACAGCAATGCGACTCTTCTGCTGCCTCCGTTCGCTTTTCTTTCTTAGTTAAAAAAAATGCAACGTTGTTTTAGTTCCATAAATAACACAAGCCTGAAGGAGTTCTGCCATGTTGAGGAGTGGCTAATGCTAATGGTTAGCTTCTGCTAGCCGCTAAATCAATAGTCTTCTGTTGTCATGAGCTAAGATGGGTGAGACTGTCTATTTTCTTTTGGTGGCTAATGCAGAAATTTTGAAGTCGTGGAACTCAGCTTAAATAATCATTTTTGAATAATAACAGTGAACATTACCTTTCATTATCAGCTGTGCAAAATAAAATAATAGTAATTGGATTGGACTTATAAATCCCTTTCCATTACTCACGCACTCTCACATTCACACACTGCAAGTGATGGCTGCCATTGGCCCCTCTGACCACCACCAACACAGGCAAGTCAGGCAAAGTGTCTTGCCCTGGGACACAACAGCAGATTACCCCTGGTGGGAGCTGGAATCGAACCCACAACCCTCTGATCATGAGGCAACCTGCTCTACCTCCTGAGCTACTGCTGAAAACTACTTCAATTTAATGTTAGGCCAGTTGTGCCAAACAAAAACTAAACATGTATAAATAATGGCAGACCAATGAAATCCCTATAAAATCTAAATTACTCTCCCTCCTACAGTCTGATTTTCTACAACTTCTAGTTCCTAACTACATGCATTTCATAAAACATAAAAATCAGTGTTATTTTACAGAATCTTAATTGCTTTAATGATTCAAACAACTGTCCTGAGTCTGCTGAGGCTGTTGTACAGTTCCAGTGTTTTGATGAAGGAAAACTCCAGAAGTAACACGTTGTATAACGTTCACATGCCAGGAAAAAGGAGGATTTTTAACTCTGCAGATTCATTTCATACATGGATAATTATGTGACTGCCTTAGTTTCCCATCAATACCCACAAGGAACAGATAATCCCGTCCTGCATCACAGAAAAGCAGCTGATAGATTTGTGTTTCGAGAGATAAATTCTGTGGAAATAAAATAAACTGAAGACAAATCAGATATTACATGAATGTTATTTCCCAGCCTGTTGGTGTGAAATCAGCTATTTCGACATTAGCCCCAGGACTGCAACAAGGTAACGTGTTTTCTAAACGTATCGACTGGAACAAAAAAGCGCCGTGAAAAAAATCTATTATTTCTTTATTTAGTGAAACAAACTCATTTATGAAAGGATGATAACTTTGATTTGTTAGTGTGACAAAATGTTATTTATTCCTCATTCATGTTTATGTTTTATTATGAGATGGAACGAACTGAGCGCTGGAGGTCTCAATCAATGTAAGCCTTGTTTCATTGTTTTTGTGGTAACACTTTACAATAAGTCCCTTTATTAACGTTTTTTAGTGCATTATTAAGCATTAATAAACTATTAAATTAAGAATTAACAACTGCTTAATATGAATGTTAATATTAAGTAATGCATTACTAAGCAGAGCCCCCCCTGGCCCTTTGTCCTCATCTTAAGGACACTTAAAAGTTAATAATGGTAGCGGTAATAAAGGGACCCTTTGTTTATTAAAGGAACAAACAGCGAGGAGATAAGTTTTACTTTTGCTTTCACTAATGAACACTAGGGGGTGCTAAAAGCAAGCAAAACTGTCAAGTGTGCGTTTCATGTGTAATAATGCACTAACGTTAATAAAGGGACCTTTATTGTAAACTGTTACAGTTTGTCTCTCTTAAAATCTTGACAATTTTACACGTCTAAAACTTTTTTTAGCAAAGTTTACCAATTCATCTGAACTGGGTTGTAGGTGACAGATCCTGGAAGCAATCCCAGACTTTTCCTTCCTTAGTAATACTTTTTAGAACCTCTGATATGAAATCAACTGTTACCAGAAAACCACCAGAAGGCATCCTAACCACCTCAGCTGACTCCTTTACCCTTTTCTTACATTCTTGCTTGTGTTCCTTTTTACATTATTTTTTATTCATTCTAAACTTTCTTTTTACACATTTTTAAATTTGAACCTTTTGACTTTGTTCATATTTTACATTTTACAACTTACTTTTAAAACAGAAACATTTTGACAAAGGTTTCAGAGGTTTAGGCTGCAAGATTTAAAGGTGACATAATATGCAAATTAGCATAGAACCAACTCTCACCTGGAGCACCAGTAACTCTATTCCAAACCCCTCCTGGAAACTGGAGCTTCTCAGCTTATAGCAGCCAGAGTGGGGGGTGGGTGGGTGTGGCCACAGCTTTTTTTATTAAAGTGACACTAGACAGTTTCCTGCTCCTCCGCCCTATTGGTTGAAAGTGGAATTACAGCTGTCATAAACAACCCTGCTGCAGCCTGCTGTAGCTAGCGCTAACAACAAGCTAACACCAACATGAGCCAACTAATACTAAAATAAACCACAAAGTAAAAAGATCCACACTGCTGGACAAAAACTATTATTACTTACAAGTCCAGTAGCAACAAAGCCAGGTCATCATCAGTCCGTGATTTTGTAGCCTCCTTTAGCTCCCTCAAACTAGTGTAGGCCACACCGATGTTCACTCCAGTTTTAGCTCTTTGCTTCACCTCCAAAGACATTACTCTGTTACTTTTACTTCCAGGCCCCGCCATGATGCCAACTTCTTTTTTTTCTTCTTGTGCTTTTTATTGACAATCAGTGAACAGAAAAAGCTAACTGCTAGCATAACAGCTAACAGCCGTAAAGCAAGTAAAGAACGCCTCCTAAAGGGCACCTACCCGCTCCACAAAACTGTTAAGTGTGGGTTTTGTTCAGCAGAGGGCAGCAGAGTGGTGTCAAAACTGGTCAAGTTTCTAACTCAACAATCACTGAGATCAATTTTAGAGCTCTAGCTTAAAGTTTAAAAACTATTTAGTGTTACTTTAAAGTGACAGAGCCCTGAAACAGCTGATTCTGCAAGATACTGAAAATGTCAAGAATCAAATTGTTGAAATTGTTTTATGTGAGATTTAGAGCAAAAAACTCCATAAACACGTTTTGTATTGATCGTATAAATATCATAACTAAGAGAAAAGTCTTATGGCTCCTTTAAAATATCCAAGTGATCAAATATGGCCGTGCACTATAAAAGGTTAAAAAAGTTTCATTAGCAGATGCTGGTAAAAAATGAAAAGATGAAGAAAAAAGTGACTAAATCTGAATAAATTTTACTTGCAGGTTGAAATCTGGGATGATGTGAAGCATTAAAATCCATCCACTGTAGGAGAGTTAATGAAACACATTTTATCTTTAACAAGACCTGCTGTCATTTCCATCAGGAAGAGGCAATGGAGGGACCAGATGTTTGGATCATTAACACCGCCATGTTGCTACTGTGAGGGATGGGGAATACATTTACTTCACTTTTGTAATTTTTCACACCAGCTTTACACGATGAAGGTGTTCACTTCAATATCCCAGGTCCTTTGTTTGAATATAGAAAGTGTAGGGAAAAAAAGCTCATCAGCATTTTTAGCTTCCAAGAATCCTAAAGGAGTTTTTCACTCTCTGGATTTAGCTCTGTGAAGATTTACACCGACTAGATGATACTTTGATTCCTCTATGCTTGTTTACCCAGCAGCGGTCGACTCAGGAGTGTTTCAAAGGTAACTAAAGAGAAAGGATTTGTCTTTGTGCTTCGGGCATCCATCCTGTGAACTCCTTAACTCTGAAGTCAACTCCTGTTTTTATTTCCCAGCAGAAGTCTTGATTTAATATAAACATCAGTAGGATGGATGGATGGATGGATGGATGGATGGATGGATGGATGGATGGATGGATGGATGGATGGATGGATGGATGGATGGATGGATGGATGGTTACAGTGAGCTTCATTATAAATGACATTTGAAAAAAACATGATTCTGTTTGAACCATTGACTGTATATATAAGATGGACCAACCCTCCATCACATCACCCGTTGGTTTTTGGAGAGCTGAATTGAAGCCCAGCGGGTAGCTCCCATCACCGCCATCTTGGCTGCATCACACATCTCATCACTCATGGAAAATATGAAAAAGGAGCTGAGAGCGAGACTGTGAGGGTGGGGGCAGATGATCGAAATCCATCAAACTCTGAGCCGATGATGCTACGAGCTAGCTGAACTAAACCGGAGCTAACCGGAGCTAACCATATCTAACGGAGGTTGGGGAGCGCATGTATATAAACACTAGATGTCTCACTCGCGCTGTTTGCCAATGGAGTCGACGTAGCAATGTGGCGGCCATCTTACTTCAGATAACTGCCCCCTTTCGTAACATTGGTGTCAATGGTGCGAGTACTATTTAAATAACTCCAACTTGCTCATTTTTCAGCCGATTATCAAACGGTTTGATTTGTTATAAATGCCAGAGATGCGGCTGTGAAATATGACGTATTTGGCCCGTTAATTTAAAAATGTGCAAATATGTCGTCTCAAGCCTATGTGTTTATAAGGTTTGTAATAAGACAACCTGCTTGTTAATCCGTTAATATTTCATCGAGTTAAGAGTGTTTTTGTTTAACAGTGGGGAACTCTTTTGATGGGATACTTTTTTCTCTGATGATACTGTGCTTTAATGTTGATGATTACGATCCTATCAAACAAGAGGACCGACAGCAGGAACGTAAGTGTACATGAAAAACTGGATGTGGATGGGCTTCATCCTCCAAGGTGGAAGTTGTGATAGCCTACGGAGTGTGCTGCGGTCTGCGAGAAATACATAGGAACGTAGATCGACCGGTAAATCGAGAGCTTTGCCTTCCGGCTCAGCTCTCTCTTCACCACGACAGACCGGTACAACGCCCACACAGCTGTTTTGTAGAGTTTTGTAAAGAAAATGCGAATTTATCGATATAATAATCATTTTGTTCCATTTCGAAAACGTTTTTTTTCTGTTTCTTTTACAAAAAACCTGAAATACGTAAAATGTGAACTTATAATACATCTTGTTGCATTTATCACACTGTTGGATTTACTTTATATCTGTTGGCTCTCAAGCATTGTTATCTTATTAAAGCAGAGTACATAAGCTAAACATATGTGTGCCTTTCCTGGGTATGAAATATATTAAAACTGCCCAGCTGTGTGCAGCAGGTCTGTTTCTCTTCTAGAATAATGAAAACTGGTGAACAATAGGATTAAATGATACACATTTAAACAGATGATGAGATGTGTTCTAACTTGAAAACAGCCTTAACCTTTGAAAGTGAAGACATAAGATAACCCCATGGCTGAGAGACAACAGACATAAAGTCAATCCAACAGTGTGATAAATGCAACAAGATTTATTACAAGTTCACATTTGACGTTTTTCAGGTTCTTCTATAAAAGAAACTGAAGCTGGTTTGTTGTAAAACAGGACAGAATGGTTATTATAGAGCTAAGTTCACATGTTCGTCAGAAAAACTCCTCAAGATCTGTCTGCAGACACAAAAACCCTGCAGCGAGGGAAGACGGTTTGCTGTTACATGAAATAGCCAATCGTAGGAGAGCCCTTCCAGCCAATCAGAGGCGAGAAAGGCGGGACCTTCCTTGGCCATCCTACGATTTCAAATCACGCTTCCTGGACCCGTTACCTATATGATGGATGGACGGATCTCAGAATTTAAAATGTCTATCAGCTCTTCAATTCATTTCACACCCAAAAGTACTTTTATCATCTCTTTAGCTGTTTTAAATGGTGCTCAGTGGTCTTTAAACTATGATTATGCAGCTTTTAGCCAAAATCACAAAACCTGTGCCGTTTTCTACTTAGTAGCCCATTCAAAATTTTCCTCCCCCCCGCCTCTTTTCCTGGCTGTTGACAGCTTCCTGTTTATGCTAGCTCTCTGGGCTAACATGCAGCACTGGCTGCCAGCATTACATCAGCTCCATAAATACAGGCCGATGGTTGAATTAGGAGTTTGTGCTCCACCCAGTGGGTTTGTGACATCACAAACCCAGTCAGTTTTAGGCTGCATTTTTTTCGTCTGCTTCTGATGCACAGCGATTTGAATGCAGAAATACTCAGAAATGCAATTTTGAGCTTAAATTTCTTTAGATATGTCCTGTAGCATAAGAAAAATGCCTCAAGAACGAGTTAAAAACAGAAAAAACATAATTTTCATTGGAGTGGGTCTTAAAGTTATTGTTTTGTTTTTATTATTTTAACTTAAAAATTCCAAACTGAACAAAAAAAGGGGAAAAAAGCTTGAAATCAAAACAAAAATTTTTTTAAAACACACTTGAACACAAAGCCCAAATTGGTTAACTCACGTCTAACCAACCAGCCGTGCCGTAAAAACATCCTGGAGATGTTTAGTCCTCAATGAGCTCCTGATGTTAACTTCTGCATGTACATTGAATGTGAGCTGAATGAATAAGTGAACATGCTCTAAGGTAAAACTCCTAACCAGCCAACTGATGTCAGTGCTTGATGGATCAGTTCTTACATTTCTTGCCTAGAAGGGCTCTCCTATGATTGGCTATTTCATTTAGGAGCAAACCTTCTTCCCTCAGTGCAGACTGTCCTCTTGCCACCAACGTCACAGATATCATATATATCACTAGATGCCTTAACTGGGATTCGACAGCGTCCCTACATGGCGGCCATCTTACTAGCGACAGCAGACGCTCCACTCTCAATGGTAGCAGATGGAAGGTGAGTGATAAGTTACACAAAAACACTCATAACTCGATGAAATATTAACGGATTTACAAACGGTTTACATTATTACAAACCTTATGACACATAGGCTTGATAGGACATACTTTAACATTTTTAAATTAACGGGCCAAATACGTCATATTTCCCAGCCACATCTCTGGCGTTTATAACAAACCAAACCGTTTGAAAATCGGTTGAAAATTGAGCAAGTTAGAGTTATTTAAGTAGTACATGCACCACCAATGTTATGAAAGGGGGCAGCTGTCACTAGTAAGATGGCCGCCGTGTAAGGACGTTTGTCCAATTGACGAACAGCGCGGGTAAGGCATCTAGTGATATACAGGTCCTTTTAAAAAATTAGCATATTGTGATAAAGTTCATTATTTTCTGTAATGTACTGATAAACATTAGACTTTCGTATATTTTAGATTCATTACACACAACTGAAGTAGTTCGAGCCGTTTATTGTTTTAATATTGATGATTGTGGCATACAGCTCATGAAAACCCAAAATTCCTCCATCCATCCATCCATTTTCTCCCGCTTATCCGGAGTCGGGTCGCGGGGGCAGCAGCTTAAGGAGGGAAACCCAGACCCCAAAATTCCTATCTCAAAAAATTAGCATATCATGAAAAGGTTCTCTAAACGAGCTATTAACCTAATCATCTGAATCAACTCATTAACTCTAAACACCTGCAAACGATTCCTGAGGCTTTTAAAAACTCCCAGCCTGGTTCATTACTCAAAACCGCAATCATGGGTAAGACTGCCGACCTGACCGCTGTCCAGAAGGCCATCATTGACACCCTCAAGCAAGAGGGTAAGACACAGAAAGAAATTTCTGAATGAATAGGCTGTTCCCAGAGTGCTGTATCAAGGCACCTCAGTGGGAAGTCTGTGGGAAGGAAAAAGTGTGGCAGAAAACGCTGCACAACGAGAAGAGGTGACCGGACCCTGCGGAAGATTGTGGAGAAGGACCGATTCCAGACCTTGGGGGACCCGCGGAAGCAGTGGACTGAGTCCGGACTGAAAACATCCAGAGCCACCGTGTACAGGCGTGTGCAGGAAATGGGCTACAGGTGCCGCATTCCCCAGGTCAAGCCACTTTTGAACCAGAAACAGCAGCAGAAGCGCCTGACCTGGGCTACAGTGAAGCAGCACTGGCCTGTTGCTCAGTGGTCCAAAGTACTTTTTTTGGATGAAAGCAAATTTTGCACGTCATTCGGAAATCAAGGTGCCAGAGTCTGGAGGAAGACTGGGCAGAGGGAAATGCCAAAATGCCTGAAGTCCAGTGTCAAGTACCCACAGTCAGTGATGGTCTGGGGTGCCATGTCAGCTGCTGGTGTTGGTCCACTGTGTTTTATCAAGGGCAGGGTCAATGCAGCCAGCTATCAGGAGATTTTGAAGCACTTCATGCTTCCATCTGCTGAAAAGCTTTATGGAGATGAAGATTTCATTTTTCAGCACGACCTGGCACCTGCTCACAGTGCCAAAACCACTGGTAAATGGTTTACTGACCATGGTATTACTGTGCTCAATTGGCCTGCCAACTCTCCTGACCTGAACCCCATAGAGAATCTGTGGGATATTGTGAAGAGAGAGTTGAGAGACGCAAGACCCAACACTCTGGATGAGCTTAAGGCCGCTATCGAAGCATTCTGGGCCTCCATAACACCTCAGCAGTGCCACAGGCTGATTGCCTCCATGCCACGCCGCATTGAAGCAGTCATTTCTGCAAAAGGATTCCCGACCAAGTATTGAGTGCATAACTGAACATAATTATTTGAAGATTGACCTTTTTTGTATTAAAAACACTTTTCTCTTATTGGTCAGTTGTAATATGCTAATTTTTTGAGATAGGAATTTTGGGTTTTCATGAGCTGTATGCCACAATCATCAATATTAAACCAATAAACGGCTTGAACTACTTCAGTTGTGTGTAATGAATCTAAAATATATGAAAGTCTAATGTTTATCAGTACATTACAGAAAAATAATGAACTTTATCACAATATGGAAATTTTTTGAGAAGGACCTGTATATGATATTTATGACCAACGTTACCAATGCCTTCCTTATCACTGATCAGAGATCAGTGGACTTTCTTTAAAAGGCAGCTTAAAACTTTGCTTTGGTGTTTTTTTATTTTGAAAGCTAACAAAACGTTTTACTAACTAATCTACAGTGTTTTTCTGTCATTAAGGTGTTTGAATTGCTCTTAGTCTGACCCCTGTCCTGACACCAGTTTGCTACGAGAGACTCCGGTAGAGGAAACTCCCATAACTACATAAACCTCAGGTTCACAGAGGTACGCAAACCCCTTCACCACGATAAGGTGGCAATTCATCGAAGGGGATTTTTCTATTTTATTTTATTTATTTTATATTTAATTAAAATAAATTCTATTTTATAAATTTTTTTATTTTATTTATTTAATTTTATATATTTTTTAATTTTATTCATTTTTCAAATTTAATTACTTTTTTATTATTATTTAAAAAATTTTTATGATGCAGTTTTCAGTGAGGAATCCTAATAAAGTTCAAAAATAATTTCCTGAATTGATGCTTTTTCAGCATCACGTCATTTTCTTCTTTTACGCATTTTCTTTTTGACGCCAACATTTTCCTCTCCCACGATTTGAAACGACAGGTCTGTTGACAGAAGACTGAACCTGTTTTCTGTATCAAACTCGTTTACTAGTTCAGGAAACGAGAGGTTGATCAGTTCGTCCTGTTCAGCTGCCGTTTGAGAATCAGACAGGTTAACTCGTTTGTCACGATTCTTCTTTTTACGGGAACTCTCTTTAGGAGGAACGTTTATTTCCTCTGGGTCCTCGACTGCTTGAGTTTCTGGCGTTTCACTTACTTCCAGAGTAACATCAATAATTTCTGCGTCATTATTCAAAACTTGCAGGATTTCGTCCTCTTCTTCACTATCTGAAGTCATGACGCAATTTTCCTCGTCAATATTTATAATTTGCATCATTTCAGTGTCATTAAGAGGAACATTTATTTCCTCCGGTTCCTGATTTGCTTGAATTTGAGGGATTTCAGTCACTTCCGAATTAAAGTCTGATGATGAACATCCATTATCCTCTGCTAAATCGTTCAGAATATGCTGGATTTCATCATCTTTTTCCATCTGTGATGTAAAAAGATTATTCTCCTCTTGAATTATCACCAGTTGCAACGTTTCTGGTGTCGATGCAGTTTGTAATGAGGAACTGTTTGAGTCAGAATTGAATTCCTGGGCTGACTCTGGGACGTCACGTCATTTCCTTTTTCTACGTGATTTCTTTTGGACGCCAACATTTATCAGGTCTGTTAACAGAACACTGTACCTGCCTCCTTTTTCAAACTCGTTTACTGATTCAGGAAGCGGGAGTTTGATCTGCTTGTCCTTAGCAGCCGTTGGAGAATCAGCAAAGTGAACTCGTTTGTCACAATTCTTCTTTGTGAGAGAACTTTCCTTAGGAAGAACAAATATTCCCTCTGATTCCTCAACTGCACGAGTTTCAGGCATTTCTGGCTTGTCTGAAGTGAAGTCTGCAGATTGAAAACCATTATTTACTGCAGAATCGTTCACACCTTGCAGGATTTCCTCATCTGTGTCAGTGTCTGAAGAAACGTCGACTGTCTCTGGTTCCTCGAGTGCCATTAGAAAATCAAGCATTGGGATTTCTTCCAAAT
Organism: Aphyosemion australe; assembly: GCA_006937985.1. NCBI lineage: Eukaryota > Metazoa > Chordata > Actinopteri > Cyprinodontiformes > Nothobranchiidae > Aphyosemion > Aphyosemion australe. The sequence continues at coordinate 679,575 of SSNS01000006.1, read as the reverse complement.
CATAATTTACTGAAAAAACACCATCATTTTCTTTGTCATTAAATAAAATGTCTGGCACTTCGTCATCTATTGGAGTCTCTGATGAATTTTCTGCGTCAACAATCCCTGTTTGAGCAGTTTCAGAGACTGAGGGAGTTTCAGGAACCAAGACGAAATGTTCTGAACACATTTCTGTCTGAATGGAGACATCTTCTTTCCTTATCTCAGTCTGACTAGAAACAGTTCTTGTGTCTTTTGTCAATAAAGTCTTTGTTAATTTCATATTTATTTCCTCCTGTTCCCTCAGTTTGTTCGCCAAATAAACAATTGTGGCGTTTTTATTTTCCAGTTCTTTCAGAATTGCGTCTAAATCCATGACGATTTCATTGACTAGAGTTGCCCTGGAGTCAGATAACGTTTCTCGCTCTCGGAAACTGCAGCTGGAATCCTCTAGCTTTCCTGTAAATCCTTGTTTATTTTCATAATTCATGTTTTCCTCGTCATAAATTGGATCGTAAGGATACATGATGATTCCCACGTCTGGTTCACCCAATTCTTTTTCCACCAAATCGCCCCACAGAAAAGAATCCTCACTACTTTCCACGGTACGAAGAGATTGCATCTGTTGGCTGTTGGCTACACAAGTGTTTTCAACCATGTTGAAAGTAAAATGGTTCTCAGTTGGAAGAGATGTTTACTGCTCGATGGTCCAAACGTTATGACTGAACTTCAGTCAGGAAGCTCCTTATATAGATGTGTGATGACATCATGCTAGAGTTCTAGAACAGGGCTGGGGAATCCCCTAGTCCTCAAGGTTGTTTAGGCGATTCCCTGCTCTAGGCTCCGCCCACTTGCCTATTATGTCTACTTTTCTAGTAGACTCTATGTATTCTATCATGTTTGTTACTGCCTTTCACCTCACATGCCCTTTCAAGGAAAAAATGTTAGCAGAGCTTTTTACCACCAAAGACTTCAGTCAACCCTTGGAATAAATATTCTGAAGAGAATTTTTGTGTTTTTATTCATCATTAAACTGGAGTAGGCGGAGCTTAAAATGTTTTGAAGCCAGCCACTAGGGGGCATTTTCTGTTAATATTTATGGATTTGAACCCCCCCCCCCATGTGTGTGTGTGTGTGTGTGTGTGTATATATATAT